>PVJC01053896.1:0-10673 GCA_004026665.1 Murina feae | reverse complement strand
CTTTTGATTGGAGCATTTAATCCATTTACATTTAAAGTTATTATTGATAAATACTTGTTTGTCGCCATTTTTATTCTTTACCCTTGTGTTCCTTCTTCATTTCCTATTTTTACTTTTTACAGTAGGCCCTTTAACATTTCTTGCATTGCTGGTTTGGTAGTAACAAACTCCCTTAGTCCTTTTTTGTCTGTGAAGCTCCCAATTTCACCCTCAATTTTGATTGATAGCCTTGCTGGGTACAGTATTCTTGGATTCAGACCCTTCCTTTGCATGACTTTGTATATTTCATTCCATTCTCTTCTTGCCTGATGTGTTTCTGTTGAGAAATCAGTCACTAGTCTGATTGGGGAGCCTTTGTAGGTAACTTTCTGTCTCTCTCTGGCCGCTTTTAAGATTCTTTCTTTGTCATTGGTGTTTGCCAATTTAATTATAATGTGCCTTGACGTTGGTCTCTTGGGCTTCATTTTGATTGGGACTCTTTGGGCTTCTTGGATTTGTGTATGTTTTTTCTTCCCTATTTCAGGGAAGTTTTCTATCATTATTTCTTCAAACAAGTTTTCTTTTCCTTGCTCAGTTTCCTTTCCTTCTGGCACCCCTATTATGCATATGTTGTTTCATTTTTTGTTGTCCCAAAGTTCTCTTAGGCTCTCCTCCTGCTTTTTAATTCTTTTTTCAAGGCACTGCTCTGCTTGGGTATTTTTTTCTACCTTGTCTTCTAGCTCACTGATGCGGTCCTCTGCTTCTTCTAGTCTACTCTTGATGCTTTCTATTGAGTTCTTCATAGCAGTGATGTCGTTTTGCATTTCTTCTTGCTTCTTCTTAATTTCTTCTTGGTTCTTCTTCACTTCCTCTTGGTTCTTCTTCATTTCCTCTTGGTTCTTACACATACTGTCAAATTTGTCTTCCATTCTTTTCATCCACCTTATGACCATTTCCCTGAATTATTTCTCTGACAAGTTACTTGCCTCCATTTCATTTACTTTCTTTTCTGGTGATGCCTGTTTTTCTTTTATATGGGGTCTGTTTCTTTGTCCCCCCAAGATCTATCTTCTCTGGGTATCTGGTTATATAGTTTTTTCTCTCCTGTATTGATTTAAAAGCACAAAATACGACACAGCAAGGCACAATGCACAAGGATGTGAAACCAAATGTATTCACGATACTTATAACCCACTAACGGTTACCACCATAGAAAAGAGAGTTAGGGAGTAGAGAAGAAAGAGAAAGAAGAAAAGAAAGGAGAAAGGGAGTGCCAAAACAAATTTGGGAAAAGGAAGGCAAAGAAAAAAAAAGATAACAGCGATAAAAAAGAATGAAATAAAAGGGGGAAAGAGATTGTATGGGGAGAAAACTCAAATAGAATAGTTACTAGTAGCAACGAATGCCGTCTACGAAGACCTATAGATGAATGGAGTACATCAACTAATCAATCAATTAACAATTAATATCTAACAAGGTAAACAGAATAAAAAAAAACAAAATACAACCAAAAAAGAAAAAGAAAAAGCAAGACAGTCTCACCAACAATTATAAAAACCCCAGTATAGTCAACAGATAAAGAAACAGCAGCAGAACAACAGAGAGAGAGAGAAAAAAATTTTTTGAATAGTGAAGAAAGAAAGGAGTGAGGTATTCGTGGGCTTGGAGCAGGGGATTGGAAATTAGATATCTTAGTAGGTTGAAATTGTAACAGGGGGGTAAAAAGAGGGAATAGGGAGAATCTAAAGCATGAGTTGTTTAAGAGAAAAAGGACAACAATCGGGCAATAGTGAGGAAGAGAGTGTTGGCATAAAGATAAAGTTGAGATAGAGTAAAATGATGCTATAGGAAATCTGAAAATAGAATGAAGAACACTAATGTCAAAATAATATAAAGATAAAATAAAATGACTCTTAGAAAAAAGAAAAAAATAGTAATAGTAATAATATTGATTAAAAATAAAGATACAATAATTAAAAAGGTAAAATGAAATGAGGAAAAAAGACAAAAAATTGTTTCTTAAAGGAAAAAAAAAGCAAAAGAAAAAAATTTAAAAAAAAGAGAGAAAAATGTGCAGTAGTGAGGGTCATTCACTTCTTCTCCTCTTCTGGTTGGTGTGCCTTAGTCTTGTCAGCTATTCAGGAAAGTATGGAAGTTTCCTGCAATTCACTACTCCTCTGCATCGTACACCAGTCCTGATTTAAAAGCCGGCAGTATTTCTACCTTTATTTGTGTTTACAGAAGAGTCAGTTTGTGAATCAGCCTCTGGGTGGCAATGTTTCTGGAGTGACCTCTTCGGCTACAAGTCTTCTCTCGCCAGCATTTAGGTTTTGTTTTCCCTATCACACCTAATACAAGTTTGGCAGAATGGACTGCCCCTGAACTGGTTTCTGAATCCGTCACTCCCTGCTCTGCTTCTTGAGACACACAAACAGGGTTTTCCCCTGAAGTCTCCGTGAGCAACCCCAATTGGGTGCTCCTATGTATTGGGTTTAATAATCCCAATCCTAGATTTAATAACAAGAGGGAAAAATGAACCTCTCCAAAGAGATGCGCGGGCTCCCTTCCTCCTCCAGCTCTGCACATAACTCTCCCAATGTCTCTTCTCCGCGACCCAAAACTGAGGCTGTCTTTTCATGACCTGATCAGTTATGGGGTGGTTTTTTTGGGTTCCCTTCTGCTAGCAGCCTGCCGGACCCCTTCCCACACTTAGGTCACGCTGGTGCCAACAGCCTTGGACTTTGTGGAGCCGGACTGGCCTCAAGGGGAGGGGCGCAGACTCTGCTGCTCAGAGTCTTCTCCTGCACGCTTTCAACTCTCCCCCCTGGAATACAAACCACGCTTTTAACAAGCGAAATCTGACCTTTCCGTGAGGAGGTGCAGGGCTCGTCTGGGTCCACGTATTCTTGGTTTGAGCTCTGGTGTTCCTGGGTTCCTGGCTGGTCCCTGGGTTACCTGTTTGCAGTATCCCTGGATGTATACGTTTCTTGTAACAGTCACCCAAGATGGCCCGGTTTCCGCAGCAGTTTTAGCAGCTCCGGGAGAGATTTCAGCAGCAGTGGAGGCAGCACCCGGTTAAGGGAGCCCCATTCGGGTTCTCCAACAGTCCTCTGGAGTATAGCTATTGCACACCCTCAAATTTCTACGCTTGGAACATCCACACACTTTCCGTTCCTTCTCTCTCTCTCTCACTGTCTTTCAGTCTGCCTTCTCATCGGCAGCCATCTTCCTTCCTCCTATCTGGTTTTGATATTAGGGTATTACTGGCTTCGTAGAATGAGCTTGGATGTGTTCCTTCCTCTTGAATTTTTTGGAATAGTCTGAGGATTGGTTTCAGTTATTCCTTGAATGTTTGGTAAAACTCCCCTGTGAAGCTGTATGGCCCCAGGCTTTTGTTTACTGGAAGATTTTTGATGACTGCTTCAATTTCTTCCATAGTTATTGGTCTAATGAGATTTTTAGATCCTTTCTGATTGAGTTTTGGAAGGTTGTATTTTTCTAGGAATATGTTCATTTCCTCCAGGTTGTCTAGTTTGTTGTAGTAGAGCTGTTCATATTTTTAAACAATCTTTTGTATTTCTGTGGGGTCTGTTGTTACTTCCCTTCTTTCATTTCTGATTTTGTTTATTTGGGTCCTCTGTCTTTACTTCTTGGTGAGCCTGGCTAGAGATTCATCAATCTTGTTTATCCTTTCAAAGAACCAGCTCTTGGTTTCAGTAATATATATATATATTTTTTTGTTTTGGTCTCTATGCCATTTGTTTCTGCTCTGATCTTTAGTATCTCATTACTTCTCCTCAATCTGGGCTTTCTTGTTGCTCTCTTTCTAATTGTTTAAGTTGTAGATTTAGATAATTTATTACCATTTCTTGAGGTAGGTCTGTAGAGCTATGAACCTTTCTCTCAAGACTGCTTTCCCATAGATTTTGGATTGTTGTGTTTTAATTGTCATTCATTTCCAGGATGTTTTTAATGTCTTCTTTGATCTCCTTGGCAACCCATTCATTGTTTAATAGCATGCTTTTGTTTAATTGCAGCTTGAAAGTGTTCAAAATTTTTTGATTGTTTTTATTGTAGTTTATTTCTAATATTATGCCATTGTGGTCTCAGAAGATACTTCATATGATTTCAGTCTTCTTGAATTGGAGAGACTTTGCCTGTGATCAAATATGTGCTCTATTTTTGAAAATATCCCATGTGAACTTGAGAGGACTGTATATTCTGTGGCTTTGGGGTGAAATGTTCTGAAGATGTCAATTAAGTCTATTTTATCTAGCAAGTCATTTAGGATTGATGTTTCCTTGCTGTATTTTTTTGTCTAGAGTATTTATCCAGTGATGTCAGTGGTGTATTAAAGTCCTGTACTTTGATTGTTTTGTTGTCTATCTCTCCCTTGATATCTTCCAGGAGTTTTTTTTAATGTATTTGAGTGTTCCTGAATTGGGTGTATATGTGTTTATCAGGGTTATATCCTCTTGTTGTATTGCTCCTTTTAGTATTATGAAGTGGCCTTCCTTATCTCTTATTATGGCCTTCACTTTGAGGTCTATTTTGTCAGATATAAGTATCACTACCCCAGCTTTTTTTTCATTTCCATTTGCCTGAAAGATATTTTTCCATACCTTTACTTTCAGTCTGTGTGAGTCCCTTATTCTGAGTTTGGTTTCTTTTAGACCACAAGCATATGGGTCATGTTTTTTTTTTTTTTTTTTTAAATCTATTCAGCCACTCAATGTCTTTTGAATGGAGCATTTAGTCTATTTACATTTAAAGTTATTATTGAAAGGTATTTGTTTGTAGATATTTTTATTTTTTGTGCCTGTGTTCTTTCTTACTTTTTATTTCTCCTTTTTCCACCAGTCCCTTTAGTATTTCTTGCATTGCTGGCTTGGTGGCAATAAACTCCCTTAGCCTTTTTTTTGTCTGTGAGGCTTCTTATTTCCCCTTCAATTTTGAATGATAGCCTTGCTTGATAGAGTATTGTTGGATTCAGTTTCTTGCATCACTTTGTAAATTTCCTTCCATTCTTTTATGGCCTGATGTGTTTCTCTTGAGAAATCATTTGATACTCTAATGGGAGATTTCTTGTATGTAACTTTCTGTGTCTCTCTTGTAGCCTTTAAGATTCTCTCTTTTTCCTGAACATTTGCCATGGTAATTATGGTGTGTCTTGGTGTGGGTCTTTTCGGGTTCCTCTTGTTTGGGACTCTCTCTACTTGTCTGACTTTTTTTTCCCACCTCAGGGAAGTTTTCTGACATTATTTCTTCAAATTGGTTTTCTAACCCTTGATTTTCTTCCTGTTGTTCTGGCAACCGTATTATTTTTATGTTGCTTTGTTTCATGTTGTTCCATAGCTCCCTTAGGCTCTCTTCCTGTCTTTTAATTCTTTTTCTCTAATTGCAGTTCAGTTTGGATGTATTTTGCTTCCCTCTCTTCTAATTCTCTAATTCGGTCCTCTACTTCTCCTAGTCTACTGTTGAAATTTTCTATGGTGTTTTTTATTGAAGCTATATCACTCTTCATTTATTCTTGATTCTTACATAAATTATTGATTTTTTCATCCATTTCTTCTTGATTCTTACATAAGTTGTTGATTTTTTCCTCTATCCATTTTATCAACTATATGACCCCTATTCTGAATTCTTTTTCTGACAAATTGCATGTCTATGTTTCACTTAGCTGCTTTTCTGGTGATTCCTCTTTTCTTTCCTTTGGAGGTTTCTTTGTCCACCCATTTTGGGTCTCACCTACTCATCTAGATATTGAGTCTTCCAGTGGCTGGTCCTTGGGTGGCAGTGGTTCCTTGGGCTGTGGTTGCTCTTTGGGTGGTCATGAAAGTGGCTGTTCCTCAGTTGGCAGTGGCTCCTCTAGGGGTGCTGTTCGCAGCAGTGGTGTCACCTCTGGCTAGTGGGGGAGGCTGCTCACACAGCTGCTGTTACTTGGACAGGGTGGGCTGATCACAAGGCTGCTGCTCCTTAGATGGGGGCGGGCTGAGTATGGCTGCTGCTCTTGTACAGGGGCAGGCTGTTCACATGGCTGCTGCTACTTGGATTGGGGCTGGCTGCATGCTGCTGCTGTTCTCAGATGGGGCGGGCTGCTATTGAGGCTGTTGCTTCTTGGAAAGGGGCATGTTGCTTACAGGGCTACTGCTCCTCGTAAGGGTGCCAGCTGCTTGTGCAGCTGCTGCTCCTCGAATGGGGGATGGTTGCTTGTGTGGCTGCTCCTTCTTGTGCAGGAGTGAGCTGCATGTGCAGCTGCTGCTCCTTGTACAGGGGCAGTCTGCTCACCCAGCTTCTGCTCATCAGACAGGTGCAGGCTGCATTTGGCTGCTGCTCCTGAGACCAGAGCTGGCTTCACAGGGCTCCCCCTCCTCGGATGTGGGCAGTCTGCTCGTGTGGCTCCTGTTCCTCAGACAGGGGCGAGCTCCTCTGGTGGTTACTACTCCTTGGGTGCGAGTGAGCTGCATGTGCAGCTGCTTCGCCTCATATGGGGACCCTCTGCTCATAGGTTCCTGCTCCTTGGATGGGGGACGAGCTTCTTGCACAGCTGTTTCTCCTTGGGGGTGTGAGCTGCATGTGTGGCTCCTGCTCCTCTGATGGGGACAGGCCGCTCACCCAGCTGCTGTGCATTGGACATGTGCAGGGTGCATGTGGCTGCTGCTCCTTGGACTAGTGTGAACTGTGTAGGGCTGCTGCTCTTCATATGTGGGCAGTCTGTTTGTGTGGCTGCTGCTTCTTGGATTGGGGCGGACTGCTAGGGTGTCTACTGCTCCTTGAATGGGGGCCAGCTGTTGCAGTACTGCTGTTCCTCATATGCGTGTGGGCTGCTCACACAACTGCTGCTTCTCGGACGCGGGCAGGCTGTTCGTGAGGCTACTGCTCCTTGGATGGGGATAGGTTGCTTGCACAGCTGCTGCTCCTCCGACAGGGGCAGGTTGCGTGGGGCTGCTGCTACTCAATCGTGGGCAGACTGCTTATGCAGCTGCTGAATGGGTTGGACTGCTCACATGCTTGATGCTCCTTGGACAGGGGAGTGGGCCACTCACACAGCTGTTCCTCCTTGGACAGGGGGAGGCCACGCGAGGTTTCTGATCTTAGGCATGGGGCAGGCTGCTTGCAGAGCTGCTGCTCCTTGGACAGGAGCAGTCTCCTCATGTGTCTGCTGATTGCATGGTTGCAGTGCCCTGGGCCGGTCAGAGGGGAGCATGCTTCAGAACTCACAGGAGCCTGCGCCCAGGGTGGCTGGAGACATGTTGACCATAGGACCACAGTCGAGGTAGCAGTCCCTGGCAGGGGTGGCTGTAGATTCCTAGGTGTTATTTGAGGGCATCTGAGTGGAGGTGAGGTTGGGCTCCCAGTTACCGCAGCTCTCCCCTTAAAAATGCTGTTCGTCTGAGGATGAGCTGGCCTTCTGGTACTGCTTACTGCGGTATCAGAGGCTGCCTAGTCAGGTGAGCCCAGTTAGCCTGCCCCCAAAAGTCCTGTGAGATCTAACTGTGCCTCACTCACATACACACACACACACACACCCCACATGACCACACACTCCTCTTTTGCTCCCTCACTAATGCTCTCTCCCTCACTGCCATCTTCTTCCTGCCTCTGTAGTTGGGTCTAGGGTGTTATTGACCTGTTCGTGGATGTAGTTTCTTCTCCAGGTGTCTGGTTATGAGGCTCGCTTTCTAGCACCTGGCCAGACAGGATAAAATTCACTTTGACAAGACACAATACAAAGGGAACAAAGCACTAATGTACTAATGACAACAATAACCCCACTATAAAAGACAACCTGAGAAAAGAGAATCAGGGAGAGAAAAGAGAGCATAAATGATATCCAAGTGAGAGAAAAAGATGAGAGAAAAGAAAAAGAAAGAAAAAGGAGAATATATATGGAAAACACCACAGAACCAATAGATAAACAAAAAACAAAACAAAACAAAACAAAAAAACCTAACCCCCGGCAAACAGGGTGGAGACAGAATCTGTATAGCCTGAGCTTATATACAGAAAATAAAGTTAAGAGTTTGATGAATATGAGGCGGATCTCAGTTCATTATAGAGGAAGTATAATGGAGATGGGTGGATAAGAGGAAAGAAAATGAGAAGAAATAATAATAATAATAATAATAATAATAATAATAATAAATTTACAAAAAAATGATTTCAAAAACAGTATAAAACAGCAAAAAATTAAAATAAAATAGAGTGATGGAAAAATAATGCAAAAAGAAATAGAAAACAAAGCAACAAACAAAAAACAGGAAAACAAATGAAAAAGAAGAAAAGATATAACAAAATAATAATAAAAAATAAAAATAACAATAAAAATAAAAATGTGAAGTGTTGTTCCTTTGCCTGGTTTAAGACCCCAGTCTTCTGTACTGTACTGTTTCTCAGGTTCCCCTTGCTGGGACTAAAGGCCTCTCTTTAGGCCAGTCCTTTTTGACTCTCAGGGACTATTCAGATTTTTAAAAAAATCCTTTGTACAATTCAGGGTGGAATCTGGCTATGGCTGTATTGGTTGTCTGGACACTGGAGGGAGGGGCTATCTCTTCGAGACAAAATGGCTGCCCAGGTCCTGGGCTCAGGCATGACTCAGCACCAAACTCACTGCCACTTCTCCTGGACCCCCCTCTCTCCCCAGATTCCACAATTCTGCACCTTCTTCCACACTCCAGCCACAAGTAAATGTCTGTACCCAAAAGGTCCTTTGCACTAGACTCTATGAAGAAAGGCACAAGCCACAGAGGCTCGAGAGGCTGCACCTTTACATGCTCCTCTCCTGCCCACACTCCTCTTCAGTCTTTATTGACTGTGCACCCAGATCTAGAGTCCTCTAAAGTCCAGCAGTTCTGTGAACCTTCTTTTCACATTCAGACACTGTGCCTGTCCCTAGGGATGCATCTTGGTGCCAGTGCCGTGTGGATTCCCTCTGACCCTCAGGGCTCAGCGGTCTGGCAGATTCTCCTTCCCAGATCCTTGATTTTACTTTTCTGCAGGGATCCTCTGCCCTTCCCGGATGCAAACCATTCCCCAGCTGAGACTCCTTTCCCAATTTGGACTGGATGTTACTCATTTCAGCTGCTCAGGATATGTCCGTCTATACTGCTGCCATTTTGTCTCTCCCTGTGCATTTTTTTTAAAGCTGCTATATGAAAATACCACAGAGTAGATGACTTAAAAAATAGAAATGTATTTTCTAACAGTTCTGGAAGTTGGATGGCTAAAATCAAAGTGTCAGCAAGGTTGGTTTCTGGTACAGCCTCTCTCCTTAGGTTGCCATTGGAGCTTTCTGTTTCCTCATATGATTTTTTTCTCTGTAGTGTTATGGCTTCAACATATGTATTTGGGAGGTGGCATGATTTAGTCCCATTACAGACAATACCTCACCCACTCCCACACAAGCTCACCCTTTGTCATCCTTCCTCTGATATTAGAAACATGGCAAGCCTCTGAACCTCTACCTTCTCAGCTGCAGATCACCTTCATCATTACATCCTCCTCCTCCTCCTCCTCATCATTATTATGATAATCAATATCATCATCATCGCTCCTCACCATCATCTTTTTTAAGACATCAGTGCAGAAACTTTTTAGTTTGACACAGCCCCATTCATTTATTTTTGCTTTTACTTCCCTTACCTTTGGGGTCAAGTTCAAAAAAATCATTATTACTTGCACAGACAGCCTTTTTAGTGTGGCTCATTCGTTTCATCAGACACCAGCTTACCAAACATGTCCTCAAGATTTTAATATTTTATGAGGCAGTCTTAGCAATAAGGCAATTAGTGTATATGTAGCTGGTATCCAAGTTATAGCATCCATAATTTGTCTGTGTTCTCATCCTTCTCATACAGTCTTATGATCTGGTTGTAGAGAAACAAAAAGAGACTCATCCATATGGTGTGTGTGTGTGTTGCTAAGGATAAATATGAACATTGTGGTGAATTTTTGGGGTGGGAGAGTGGTTGAGAGTCAGAAGGGGTCAATGGAGGAAAAAATGGGGGATTCTGTAATACTATCAATTTATAAAGATAAATTTAAAAACAAAACAAAATACCAGCCTATTAACATCAAAAGGAATGCAAGAAGATAGTTTGGGGCTACTCTCATTTTGGTCACTAGAGGGAGATCATGGTTCACTTTTATGCAATTGAAAATAACCAACTTTTAAACGAAGTGGACCTGTTTTTTCCATTCTTCCTACACTGAGCCAATATTTTCTTTCCAGGGAATCACTGTCCTACTTGGTGCAGAGGCTGTGGAAGTCCAGATATGTTTGAGAGGATTAATATGTGCCCAGGGACATAATGGAAGCTAACAAAGGTTACATTCCTTCAGATGGTGATTTTTCACCAGAGATGCTAAATGACTGAGATGACTGAGATGTAGCAAGAGCATGCTAAGCTTCTAACAATGGAAATGCTATCTGGTTATCAGAGCTACCCCTTTACACGCAACCACTGCCGCCACCACCACCACCACTACCACCACCACCACCACCACCACCACGACCACCACCACCACCATGCTGTGGGTGGTTGAGCCTTGATTTAGTAAGGGAGCCATAAGTGAAGGAAGGTTTGTTTTTTCCAGTTACTGCCCCCAGAATGCTCTTTCAATTCCACATCTGTTGAAGTTTAGTAATCTTCTAAATACAACAGGAAAGCACAAACTGATACTTTTAAAAAATA
>PVJC01053895.1:0-10676 GCA_004026665.1 Murina feae | reverse complement strand
GTGGGAAAGAGGCAGCGGAGGGTCAGTGGCCTGCTTGGTGGGCTTCCCAGGCCCTTTGCGGGACACCGGGGAGCGGGAAAGCAAGGCTGCAGAGGCCAGGGTCCTGCTTGGCAGCTCCCCAGACCCCTTGGCGGCACCAGGAAATGGGAAAGGAAGGCAGCAGGGGACGGGTGAGTGGGAAAGAGTTGGCGGCCTGCTTGGTGGCTTCCCAGGTCCCTTCCGGGGATCAGGGAGCAGAAAAAGGCTGGCCTGACCACGAGGCGGGGTTTTCCATGCTTTCTGGTGGCTGGAGGAAGATGGGCAGTAGGCAAGCTTGGGAGGCAGGCAGCACCCAGCCCTGGCCACAGCTCATAAAAGAGAACAACATGCAGAGGAGGGCAAGAGTCTGAGAGATCAACATAGAGGGGGTGCCTGCTCCAAGCCTCCACGGTGTGCCTGGTGGCAGGTCCCCAGCAGGTAGACACACACAGGAGGACTGCTCCGAGCCTCAGATGCAGCTGGGGGCAGGTCCCCAGTGGCCACACACACACACACAAAAGGTGCCTGGCAGACTGGGGCCATCATAGGACATCCACTGAGGGGTCCCAGACTGTGAGAGGGCACAGGCCGGACTGAGGGACTCCCTCCACCCCGAGTGCACAAATTTTTGTGCACCGGGCCCCTAGTATAATAATAACTACGTGGCTCCCTATGTGCCAGTTTGTTCCTCTGGGCCAATGCAGTGATTGCTGGGTGGTTAAACCCTGCACACATACAGTCTGTGCTGCAGATGAGGATCCCTGGGATGTGAGTCAGGGTTTGTGTACAGAGGAAAGAAGCAAACGCTTCCTGCTCCCCGTCTCCACTCTCCACCCCCCTTTCCACCCCCGTCTGAGCCTCTCCTTGGAAACCTAAAGAGAAGGATCAGGACACTTTGGAATATAAATACATCGTCCAGTGGGAAGCTATGCCCAGAGTCCTCAGCTTTATAAAGAGGGTGTCTCTCTGGTTCAGGCTTTTAACGAAAATGGAAACACATCTGTCCAGGGGTTAATCTCTTCAGACTTCTCACTGTCTAAATTACTCATGAATTACTCTGAAAGGCTTGCTTAGGTCCCAAGTTTAAGTCAGATTTGCTTAGAAAGGCTTAACTGTGCAAAAACAAAAATATTTTCTCTATAGTCCCACAATTTTTGTATCCACAAACATACTATCTCTCTCCAGATCATTAAGTCTTTTTAAATGTTTTTCTGTAAATTTTTATACAGGTCCTGTTTGCTTTTCCTTAAATTTATTATTCTCTGTTTCTTCACATTTTAGATAGTATCTTTAGAAATGACATTTTCTTTTTGATAGTGCTCTAGCAATATTGCTTAACTATTATTAATTGTAATAACATATTTGAGGTTCTTTAAGTTTTCTGCAAATAATGACAGTTTGTTCCTTTTTAAAATGTTTATGACTTTTCTTTCTTTCCTTGTCTTACTGTATTGGCTTGGACCTCTAGTACCATGTCAAATAGAAGTGGTGCTGGCAGTCATTCCTGTCTTATTCCTGATTTCAAAGAAAATGCTTTTAATATTTTACCACTAATAATAATATTTCTGTATATTTTTGTTAAACATTTCTTACCAGGAAAGAAATTATCTTTTGTTTCTAATTTGCTAACCATTTTTATAAAAAATGAGTATTCATATGATTTTTCTCCTTTAATAAGATGGTGTGCTGAATTATATTTACAGACTTTTAATGTTAAACCACTTCTTCAATTGTGGGTTAAACAGAAATTATCCACCTATTAGCTCCTAAATAATAATATGATAGTATAGGCAACACATAGCATGTCTTCTAATAGCACTGTTTTAAGTGCTTTATATATATTAGATCATTTAATATTTGTAAGTGCCCTGTGATTTGGGTGATGGTATTATTATTCAACTCTAGTTATAGAATTTATGTTTTTCACTTTATACATCATTAGAACTGATTTGCTAATGTCTTGTTTTCTGAATTTTTAAAATTTGTTTTCATCAGTAAGATTATCTTGTAATTTTCTTCCTTATCTTTCTGGTCTTTCTATACATATATATTTATTGATTTCAGAGAGGAAGGCAGTGGGAAAGATAGAAATATCAATAATGAGAGGGAATCATTGATCGGCTGCCTCCTGCACACCCCCTACTGGGGATTGAGCCCACAACCCAGGCATGTGTCCTGACCAGGAATCGAACTATGTCCTCCTAGTATATGGGTCATCACTCAACCACTGAGCCATACCAGCTGGGCTTTCTGGGCTTTTCCTTTTTTGAAAATATATTTTTATTGATTTCAGAGTGGAAGGGGGAGAGAGAGAAACATCAATGATGAGAAAGAATCTTTGATTGGTTGCCTCCTGCACACCCCCTACTGGGGATTGAGCCTGCAACCCAGGCATGTGCCCTTGACTGGAATTGAACCTGAGATCCTTCAGTCTACAGGCCGATGCTCTATCCACTAAGCCAAACCAGCTAGGACTGGTCTTTTCTTCATACCAAGATTATACTGGTCTCTTAGAATGAATGAGGTAGCATTGCCTCTTTTTCTATTCCCCAAAAATGTTTGTATAAGAGGAACATTTTGTACCTTTGAAACATTGAAGGAATCAATTGTAAAACCATGTGAACTTGGAGAGTCTCTTCTGCTGGATGGATGGGAGAAAGTTTATTGATTTAGTTACTTTAATTATTATAGGACTATTCACGCATTTTATTTCTTCTTGAAACCACTGTTGATAAATTATAATTTTGTAGGCATTTGCTCATTTCATAAGGTAACAAGTTTTTCATTATGTTCTTTTATTATCTTGATCTCTCCTAGATTTGTAGTTATAACCTCTCTTAATTTTTTGGAGGTGAATTCTTATTCCCTTATTTGATCTCATCAGATGTTTTTCTATTTGTTTGTTAAAGAATCAACTTTTGGTTTTGTTGATCGTCATTATTTTCACATTTCTTTTTTCATTAATCATATTTGGGGGAAAGGTTAATGTGTTATTTTTTCTTTAATGTGGCATTTCATTGCATTTCAAGCATCTTTTTAGTTTCAGTATAAGTTATTTCAGGCTTATAACTTTTCTGTTTTTACTGCCTCTTCAAGTTTTAGTATGTTCTAACTATTTTTACTTGTTTGCATTTTTATTCTAGATAATTTAGTTATTTTATGATTTTTCTTTTTCACCAATGAATTATTATGGAATTTAGCCTTTAAAATCTTTTTCATCCTCACCCAAGGATATTGATTTGAGAGAGAGACCAGAAAGATCAATTTGAGAAAGAAACATTGATGGGTTGCCTCACATATGCACCCTGACAAAGGATTGAATCTATAGCCTTTTGGTGTAAGGGACGATGCTCCAGCCAATTGAGCTACCCAGCCAGGGCTAGCCTTTTAATTGTTTTTATTTCTATTTTAACAGTAATGTTATTAAAAGAACTTAGTCTGTATGATATATGTCTTTTTGAATCTACTGAGACTTGCTTTATGGCCTAGGCTGTTCCATTTTTAAATGTTCAATATTTGCTAGAGAAGAATATGTGTTCCCCACTAGTGGGTGCAAGCTTCTGTATATGAAGCTTGTTAATTGAGCTTTTCAAGTCTTTTTTTTATGCACAGATATCCATTAAACATCACAAAATCTTTATTTGACCATTACATCTTATATTCCTACACTCTTTATTTATTTGTAGAAACCAGGGTATTAGAAGGTTAAATCTGCTATTCCTTTGCAGTTAGCATTTTAGCATAAAGAATTGAGAATATGAACAGAGTGCCATGCTCTGAATATCTGTTCAAAAGTAACTCATTTCATTTTATCATAAGGTGAATAATTTTGGCTCTTCTCGATTTTATTATAGCAACTTTGATGGCCAAATATGGCTCGTAGGTTGCAGAATTGGTAACTTATATTCTTTTTACAAAACTGTAGGAACTAGTCCAGGCTAGTGAGCGATTAAAAAACCAATCCAAAGAGCTGAAAGACGCACACTGTCAGAGGAAACTGGCCATGCAGGAATTCATGGAGATCAATGAGCGGCTAACAGAATTGCACACCCAAAAACAGAAACTTGCTCGCCATGTCCGAGATAAGGAAGAAGAGGTGGACCTGGTGATGCAAAAAGTTGAAAGCTTAAGGCAAGAACTGCGCAGAACAGAAAGAGCCAAAAAAGAGGTTAGTAGTCAGGCAAAGTTTGTAGTGTCCACATGGTAGTGCTTAAAGCTGCTTTTTCAGACTAGTAAAATAATTTTTACTTCCTTCTTGAACTTTTCAAAAAGGTTATTTTTTTAGTTTGGTAATATTATTTAATATGAATTTCAACATTTGAGTTATCTTCTTGTTACAAGGTAAATTCCCCTGGGGAAAAACCATTTTCTTGGACATACAGTTATAACCTTGAATCTGCTTTTTTCATTGTATGTTAAAGCTGGAAGTTCATTCAGAAGCTGTAGCTGCCGAAGCGTCTAAAGACAGGAAGCTGCGTGAACAGAGTGAACACTATTCTAAGCAACTGGAAAACGAACTGGAGGGACTGAAGGTAGCGTTTGCGCTCACATTTGTGAAGCTCGGTTTTCTCCTCCGCAGGCTTCAGAGGAGTGTTAGTGATATGCTCTCTTTGGTGAAGAGCAAAAGTTAGCTCTCCTTCCAACCTCGGATCCTAATTCCCATTTTTACCAGGCGGAAGCTGATAACGACTTCCTAATCATGATGGAAGGCAGTGAAGACTGTGTTTAGTGGGAAGAAATGTTCTGCCAGGAGAAAGTTAAAATATTTATGCAGGGCTGCCTCCCTGGACAAGACCTTCTGGTCACTTGCATGGGAGGCTTGGCTAGGTCTCCACCCCTCTCTCTTGGAAGTGACCTGGATGTGGCTCGCAGGAAGCTTTGCAGACAAGGCTGTTAGGTGTGATGGATCATCTGGGGATGGGCTAACACATCTCCTTATTACTAAGAGTAGATTTCAACCAAATTTCTAAAAAGGTGGCTTGCAGTCAAATTTCTTCTCCTGAATGCAGAGACCTAGCATTTTTCCTAGAGTGAATATGAAGACATTAAATTAGACTTCGTCACTTCTCCCCAGACACTGTAGAAGTCCCCTCTCTTCTTTTTGTACATTCTAGCTCTACCATCCCCTCCCTCAATTTAATCTTCTAAAAACACAAACATATTTATTACCTTTTATTGGTTCCACATCAGAAGCAAGATGCAGGTAGATTTTTTTTTCTTATTCCATACACCAACAATATTTGTGTATAAAACTAAAACTTAAGGTGTAAAACAAATAATTATGTAAGTATCAGCAGAAAATACTGATATGTAATCATGTGAAGAAGACTGTAAGATACACAATAATAAAGGAATGTACAAAGAAAAATATTGTAACATGTGGCAGACAGGAGATTAATTGCCTTTAATAAAGAATTATTTTTATGTGATAATATAAAAACACTATTAAAGCTGTATGCATAGTCTTTGTTAGTGTAGAAAGAAGTTATTTAATACATTATTCTTATATATGAACTAATCTTTTATTTTTTTTAATAGCAAAAGCAAATTAGTTACTCACCAGGAGTGTATAGCATAGAACATCAGCAAGAGATAACTAAACTAAAGACAGATTTGGAAAAGAAAAGTATCTTTTATGAAGAAGAATTATCCAAAAGAGAAGGAATACATGCAAATGAAATTAAAAATCTGAAGAAAGAACTACATGACTCAGAAGGCCAGCAACTTGCTCTGAACAAAGAAATTATGATTTTGAAAGACAAATTGGAAAAAAACAGGAGAGAAAGGTAAGAATCAAATTATTTACTCCTCTAATAATAAATATTTATTGAATCCCTGGCATGTGCCAGCACTGGAGCTATGCAATAAACATGTTCTAGTGCTCAAGAGGACCAAAGGCAAGACTGGTAAATAGAAAATCACAGTACAACACAATAGTGGGGGGTGTGGAGGAGCATCCCCTATAGAAGAGGCACCGAAGATGACTTCAGTGCATCTAAGTTTTTTTAACAAAGTGATTGCTCGGTTAAGACCAGAGAAATATATAGCCGTAGAAAAGTGTCCAAGCAGAGGCAGCAGAACGTGCTGGCATCTAGAGGAGAAGGGGAGCATGACACGTGGAGAAAATGAAAGCTGTTCATTGTGGTGAAAACATGCAAAGGAAGGCGGAAGTGGTGAGAAATCCTGCTGGAAAGGAAAACAGAGGCAAGCTATGAAGAGTGCAGGTGACTCAGATTCTGTGCAGAGACCGGGAGAATTACGTGGTTGTTATTTATATTTTTAAGAGATCGCTCTTGCACCTGTGTGGAGCATGGGTTGGAGGAGCAGACAGCAGATAGGAGCCTAGTTGTGAGAGATGAGGTCGCTGGACCTTAGGCAGTGAAATGAAGATGGAGAGAAGTAGACAAAACTTAGAGGACCTAAGGCCCGGAGGTGAGAAATGAGGAACAGGAGACTTTATCAGTGGCACTCTGGTGTCTAGATTGCAGGCAACCAAGTGTAGTTACTATCATTCTCAATTTATATTAGAAGCCTAAGTTTATTCAGTTTGGTACATTCATTCAACAGAATTGTTTTAGAACCTACTATGTGCAAAGGCCCCGGGGGCATAGCAGTGAACAGACAAAAAATTCTCTGTCCTTATGGAGCTTTCCTTTAGTTATGAGGAAAGACCACAGGCAATAAGTAACATACCAAACATAATAATGAGAAATGTCAAGAACAAAAAATAAAGCAGAGGATGCTATAAAGCATTTAGGGGAAGAATTTAATTATATAAATATACCAAAGGCTTGGTGCACAAAATTTGTGCACAGGTGGGGTCGCTAGGCCTGGCCAGCATTCAGGGCTGATCAAGTTCCCTGCCTGTCCACCTCTCCCTCTCCTCCTTCCCTTGCCACCTGCATCTGTTGCCACCCACCCCGGTTCCCCATTCCTGCCTGGGACCCGGACCTGATCAGGTGATCAGAACCTGCCAGCCGGGGGTGGAGGGGGGAGGGAACCAGGATGTTGGCCACCAGGGCCTGATTAGGCAATTGGGGCCTCTTGGACAGGGGAGGGACAGGGGCAGGGACCCAGGAGGTTGGCTGCCAGCCCCGAGGAGGGAGCCAGCCCTTGGCCCCCCTGGGAAAGGGGCCATGTCTGCCTCCACCTCCTCTCCTCCCTCCGCCCCTCCCCTGGTTCCCCAGCCCAGCCCAGTCAGGCTGATTGGGGCCTGCTGGCTGCGGGGAGGGACCAGGAATTTGGCCAACAGGCCTTATTGGCAGTCGGGGCCTGTAGGCTGGGGGCAGCTCTTGCGTTGAGCATCTGCCCCCTGGTGGTCAGTGTGCATCATAGTGACCAGTCGTTTCATCATAACAGTTGCTTAGGCTTTTATATATATAGATCTATAGGATGGCCAGGGAAAATTATACTAAGAAGGTGATTTCTCGGTGAGAACTGAAGACAGTGGGGGAGGTATCTCTACAGATGTATGAGAAGAACATTTTACATGGAGAAGAACAAGTCTTAAAAAAAAATGAGAAAGCAAAATTATGAAGACAGTAAGAAGATCAGTGGTTTCCAGAGGCTGGGGGAGGGGGTGAACAGGCAGAAGATTGTTAGGACAGCGGAACTATTCTGTATGAGGCATTTGTCCAGACCCTAACAACATACAACACCAGCACTGAGCCCTAATGTGAACTATGGGATTGGGTGATGATGAAGCACTAATGTAGGCTCATTGATTGTAACACAGGCACCACTCTGGGGGGGGATGTTGATAGTCAGAGAGGCTGTGCGTGTTGGCGGGGCAGGAGGTAAATGGGAAGGCTCTGTACCTTCCTCTCAATTTTGCTGTGAGCTAAAACTACTCTAAAAAATTAAGTCTGTATGGTTAGTAACAACAATAAGGAGGCCAGTGTGGCTGAAGTAGAGTTAAGGGGGAAGAATAGTAGGAGAGGCAATGTAAGTCATGTTCATTTGACTACTAGTTATTTACTCTGAGTAAAACCATGGAAGGGAAGTATTGCAGGACTTTGAGCAGAAAATTGACAAATACTGGCTTGTACTTTAACAGGATTACTCTGACTATTGGGTTAAGAATAGTCTGAATTAGATAAGAAAAAAAGTGAAACCATTTAGAAAGCTATTAAAATAATCCAGGCAAACGATGATGGTGGCTTGGGCCTAGCTTAGTGGCAGAATTGATGGTAAGAAATGTTTGATTCCAGTATTCTTGAAAGGTAAAGATAATGGTATTTCTAATGGGGTAGATATGGGGTGAGAAAAAAACAGGAGCCATCAAGAATGATACCAAGGCTTTGGCCTTAGCAACAGGAGAACACAGAGAGGAAGAGTTGTAATTTTTCATGTTTCTGTCATTTATTGTTTGGAGTTGATGCCAGATCAAGAAATACTCTTAAATATACCCAGATTCACATTGTGAATATGAAAAGTGGTACATTTGTTTGGATACAGGATGTTTTATTTTCCTGGAATTTATTATTTAAATTATTAGTCTATCTTCAGTAGTTTGGTAGTGCAAGGGATTTTTAAAAACTACTTTAAAAATTTTTAAATGGATTGCGTTTTAAAAATCACAGAAGAGAAGCAAGTTTGGGATGTATTATTGTCAGGAGCTCATTTTAAACAAGTTATGTTTGAGATACGTATTAGACATCCAGGCGGAGATGGGCAGTAGGCCATTGTGTAGAGCAGCCTGAATTTCAGGGCTAGAAATAAATCCTGGGAATATTCATCACTCATGTTACATTTAAAGTGGTGAGACTGGGAGGTCAGTTAGTGCACTGAGTACAGATAGAAGCGAGGTCCCAGGCCTGAGCACTGTGGCACTCCAGTCCTTAGAAGTCGAGGAATGAGGAAGAATCATCAAAGACAGAGAAATCATGGCAGTAATGATAGGAAGACGTCCAGACAGATTTGGTGTCCTGGACGCCATATGGAAAAGATATCAAATCTGTTTGCATGTCAAATAAGATGAAGCTTGTATCAAATAAAATGAGGTCCAAGTAATGCCAATTGAGTTTGACAATGTGAAGGTCATTGATGACTTTGATAAGAACAATTTCAGTGGAACAGTAGGGCCAAAACCCTACAGTGGGAGCAAAGACTTGAAAGAGAGCATTTGGAGACAGAGAGTGTACACACCACTGTTACTACTTGGAGTCTTTTATTTTAAAAGCAAGCAGTGCAGTGAGGTAGCAGCTGGAGGAGAAATTTATCTCAAAAGAAGTTATTTGATTTTTGTTTTTTAGGTGGGAGAATAACACCAGATTTATAATAAATTATCCAATAGATGGCAGAGGAGCGAGGAGGAGAAAGTGCCAGAGCAGTGGTTTGAGCAGATACTTAAGTGAATGGGGTTGGCCTCAGCTACATTTTCAGCTGGAGAAGAGAAAGTGTTGTGTGTGGACACAGAGGAAAGCAGGCGGTTGGGAACGTGTTGTGTGCTGAGCTCTCTTGAGTTGGGCATGTTGAACTTGAGGTGCCTGGGAGACATCTTTGTGGAGATAGCGAGTCAGAAGTTTGAAGCCCAGAAAAGCTTCAGAAGTAAATTCAGAGTTTGTCAGCATCATAGAGAGGAAGTGACAGTACTGTGGTAGATGAGACAGCTCAGGGAAATGTGGACAGAGAGAGGAGTCGAGCACCAGACACACAACACCTGGCGCTTTGGCAGGTATGGAAGGGTGCCGGGAAGTTCACAAAGGCAGCTGGAAATCAGGAGCGTGTGGTGTCACTGAAGCGAAGAGGAGCCAACATTTCAAGACTAGACAGCACTATCAGAGGTTGGATACAGTAACAATGAGGATGGGTGAGTTTGAGAGAGCACTTCTTTTGAGGGGGTGCAGCAGAAGCAGGTTTTGGTGCGGTGAGGAGCAGTGAGGCGACAGACAGTGAGTACAGCGAACTCTCAAGGTCTCCAGGCGGTTA
Source organism: Murina feae (assembly GCA_004026665.1). Lineage (NCBI taxonomy): Eukaryota > Metazoa > Chordata > Mammalia > Chiroptera > Vespertilionidae > Murina > Murina feae. The sequence goes on along the minus strand of PVJC01053895.1, from coordinate 728 downwards.
CCAGGGAAAAGGGAGACCACGAAAGTGGGAAATGGAAGTGTATCATGGAGTTTAGGGGAGAGCTTGTTTATTTTGTTTTAATATGGAGGAGACTTAAGTTTTGTTTCATGCTAGTAGAATAAACAATGCTTTTAAATAGAAATTGTACTCTTATTTATTTGCATACATATTTTTCTGAAAAGAGACTTTTTGGTGATTTTTCGTGTTTCTGTCATTTGTTGTTTCGAGTTGATGCCAGATCAAGAAATATTCTTAAATATAACTAGATTCACATTGTGAATATGAAAAGTGGTACATTTGTTTGGATACAGGATGTTTTATTTTCCTGGAACTTATTATTTAAATTATTAGTCTATTTTCAGTAATTTAGTAGTACAAGAGATTTTTTAAAATTACTTTAAAATTTGTTAAATGGATTACGTATTAAAAATCAAAGTTATGTTCTTTGTTGAATCATATAAAATTACCCAGAACTGATTCGCATTGAGTTTCATTTGCTGCTACTAACATCCTCCATCAAACTGCTATAGATATAAGCTTCTTTATCTACATTTCTACATCTCGTTATGTAAAAACTGATTCTCATTTCTCTCTTATGAGGTTTTTAAAAGTCAATTAGAACTGTGTTTACTTCTAAGGGGACTCATTTCTGCTCCCAGAACTATAATTGAAAGTAAACTTTATAATATTAAATTTGAGTATGTGTGCATGTATATGGGTATGCAGGT
>PVJC01053894.1:0-10673 GCA_004026665.1 Murina feae | reverse complement strand
GGGGGGTGGGAGGGCTGGTGAGTGCAGGCCTGGATGTTTCCCACCAGAGGGCCCATGATTGCACAGGCCTGGTGGGCCCTAACTGCTGAGGGGACACACCTGGAGCAGAGTTGAGTGGCGAGCCAGGGGCGGACGCTGGTGCAGGATCCCTCGGTGGGGCCCTGCTGCTGAGCAAACACACCCGGGGTGGAGCCGGGCAGTGAACTGGCTTCAGATTCTCCACACTGTGCAGCAGACGCTCCCTCACGCCCTGTGGAGGCCCCTGGGGGGCAGATGAAGGTAGCGGACCCTGGACGGGTGCTCCTGCATGCCCCCGAGGAGGCCCCCAGTGGGTGGAGCCAGGCAGTGGACCCAGGACAGGTGCTCCTGGACTCCTTGTGGAGGCCCCCGGGGGGCAGAGCCAGGCAGCGGACCCGGGACGGGCGCTCCTAGATGCCCCGAGGAGGCCCCAAGCCAGAACCCCCCACTGAGCTGACACACCTGGCACAGATATCTTGGCCACGGAGGCTCCCAGTGCAGAGCCGCCCTGCCAGCCTCCATCATGGCTGGGTTAATTTGCATACAGCCACTCTGATTGGCTGGTGGGCCTGGCTGTGAGCAGAGGCTCAGCCAGCCTAGGCAGGCAGTTGCAACAGAAGCCTCTGGTTTGCTCTAGCTCCATAGCTGCTGGCCTCCATCTTGGCTGGACTAATTTGCATACAGCCGCTCTGGTTGGCTGGGAGGTATGGCTTGGCTGGTGGGCGTGGCTTATGTGTCTCGGGTAACTGTCAATTTGCATATTACTCTTTTATTATATTAGATAGATTAGTCAGCTCAGACAGCTGAACAAAATATTATAAAGTTGTGTAGCTTAAACAACAGAACTGTATTTTTCTCACAGTTCTGTATGCTGGAATTTGGGGGTAGGGTACCAGCATAGCATCGTCCCATATACCAGAAAGTGGTGGATTGATTGCCAGTCAGGGCACATGCTCAGGTTGCTAATTCAATACCCAGTCCAGTGAGTGCAGGAAACAACACAACAATGGTTCTCTCTCTCACTTCTTCTCTCTGAGATCAATTAAAATGAATGACAAGTAAATAATGTTCTATAAGTATGGTTCTAACAGGAAAGACATTAGTGATCTATAAAATGAAAAACTCATTATAACACATATATCCAGCATGACCCCATTTGAAAAAAAAATTATAGATTTCAGAGGAAAGAGAGGGAGAGATAGATAGAAACATCAATGATGAGAAAAAAATCATTGATCAATGTCTCCTTCATCCCTCTACTGAGCATCAAGCCTGAAACTTGAGTGGGAATCATAGATCAATGCTCAACTGCTGAGCCCTACCAGATGGGCCCCATTTTTATCAATACCAGGCACATGAGTATGTTGGCAAGATCTCACTGCTAGATGAAAGTCTGAAATTGCCCAAACTCCTTTGCAGCTAGGTTTTTTGAATATGAATTCATTTTTGCTGATTGGATGCATTTGCACAATATTTTGAAGGCAGAAGTGGGTGAGAGGCATCTTCCGCAATTTGGGCTGTTTGCTGCTGGTGATCATGTTTGCAGAGATGTGGAGGTTTTCTGTAGCAGAATCCAGGCTGTGCACAGGCAACTGTGGCAGAGGCAGTGCCCAGTGGCCCGTTTTGTGGGAGCTGTAGGGCATTTGCAGGGGCAGCAGTTTCCCAATCCCCAAGTCACAGCTGTTTCAGAGTGTCCTAAAATTCAGTTGTGACAGAGGGCAGCTCCTCCTGCTGGTCAGGGAGTCTTTCCTGGGGGCATAGCCTAATACCCACTCCTCCAGCTTTCTGATGATTTCCCGAGCACCAATTCCCTGTGCTAAATTCTTTTCTGCCTAAAATAGCAAAGATCTAAAAACATTTTGAATCCTCTACTTTCAACAAAAACAATGCTGCACACGGTCAGGTATGAGAAATGGGTGAGGTGTTGCAGAAGGCTCCTTTGAGTCTCAGCTTCCCCTACAGAGACCAAACATTATCTGTTCATAATTACTAAAGACCTTGGCAGCTGTGCTTCCCAAAGATGTCCACAACACTTCCCATTTCTCCTGTGGCCTTGCCACTTTCCACCACATCCTCTCTCTTGAAGTGAGGCTGACCTCTGACATGCTGGTAGCTAGGACACTGGTTGCCTGAAGAATTCTAAGACCAAGGCCAAAAAGGTGTAAGGCTTCAGTCCCACTCACTCCACCAGGGTTTCCAGCTCAGACCACATCCACACTGCTCAGGCTCTGGCTGGCACAGGGCTTTCCCCTTCTGTCTTGCTTCCCTTCCAGTCAATATCCCAGCACTTTGTTGCTCACAATGGCCTACCTACTGGTGCTGCTGGGCCCAAAGGGCAGGGTGAGAGCCCAGATAGGGTCTCATGACTCCTGGCTCCTGTGTGACACAGCCCCCTGTGCCCCGCAGCCTCTATTCCTGCCACAGTTCTGACCAGAGCCAGAGATGCCCAGGTGCCATGTGTGGCCCATGGGGACTGCTGTGGCCACCAGGAAAGCCACCTCACCCTTTCCCAAACTCCAGCACTCTGATCCTGGTCCGCTTTCACAAAAGGAGAGTTTTGCCCATGCAGTTGCCTAAGACCGAGCACTTCCAAGGTCCCCAGACCCCAAATTTCTGTCAGCCACGGCAGCTGGCCAGATTGCCCCACCATGATTGGGATATTGGGGGAAATCCATTCTGGAACAGGCCGGTTGGCTGCCATAGTGCATGTCATAGCTACCGGTTGTTCTGGTTGTCCTGGTCATTCAACTGTAATGGTCGCTGGGTTTTTACTTATATAGATTTCCTGCACTGTACATTATATACGCATGACTTACTTATTTCACAACTGAGAATTTATGACTATTATTATTCTTTACCTTTTCTACCCATCCCTCAAGTTCCCTCCCTCTTGAAAATATCAGTAAAGAACTCATACAGGTCAACATCAAGGAAACCCAATTATAAAATGGACAGATTACATCAATAGAGATTTCTCTAAAGAACACATATAGATGGTAAACAGACACATGAAAAGATGCTCAACATCACTAATCATCATGGAAATGCAGATAAAGACCACAATGAGATAACTCTTCTCACCTATCAGAATGGCTATTATCAAAAAATTAACAAAAAAACAAGTGTTGGTGACATTGTGAAGAAAAGTGAAATTTCATGCACTGCTAGTGGGTTGGAAATTGCTTCAGTCACTATAGAAAACAGTATGGAAGTTCCCCCAAAACTAAAAAATAGAACTACAATATGACCCAGCAATTTCACTTTTGGGTATTTATCCAAAGGGAACAAAGATAATAATTTGAAAAGTTACATGCAGCCTATGTCCATTAAATCATTATTTAAGTAGTCAAGATATGGAAGTAACCTAGGTGTCAATTGGTTAATGAACTGATAAAGAAAATGTAAGATAAACACACACACACACACACACACACACTCACCCTTAGAGGAATGTGTAGAATTTTGAAAGGTGAAAATATAATAGATCAATGGATTAATAATTATCCTATCTAATAAAGAGGGAATATGCTAATCGACCCTTATGCCATTGCAAAGATGGCAGCACCCACAGCCAATAAGGAGGGAATATGCTAATTGACTGCAATGCCCTCAAAGATGGCGGTGCCCACAGCCACAAGATGGCAGTGCCCAGTCCCTTCAGCCCCACCAGGGCACCTCCCTCTGGAGTCCCTCAGTCCCCTCAGCCCCCCAGCTGCCCAGGGCCAGCCCAAGGCACAGGCAAGCCTCAGATGGTGGCTGCCCAGCCGTCCAGGGCTGCCCCAGGCTCAAGTAACCAGGGCTGGCCAAAGCTTGCACTGCTGGCAGTGGCAGCAGCAGAAGTGTGATGGGCTGTTGCTTTCCCCTGATTGCTGGGTCACCTCCTACCCCAGAGGGCTCCCAGACTGTGAGAAGGGACAGGTCGGGCTGAGGGACTTCCCTCCAGTGCATGAATTTTCATGAACCAGGCCTCTAGTTAATTATAAATATCAACTTGAAAGGATGGTATAGAAACCAGAGTACTCAACTTAGAGGTATTAAATCAACTCTCCTAGCAACTGTGAGAAAGTCATTTCATCTCCGTAACCCTCAACTTTTATTTCTTTAACCTGAGAACATTGTACCTAATTAAATTAGGAAAAAGTACATAGAGTACAGCAATAGAGAACATACTGACCCCCCCCTAAAACATCTTCTTATGGTGATAGACTTCTCATCCTGTCTAGATAGTTTCAATTTTACATTATTGAATCAGGGGACAGTCAATTACAGAATCATGTCTTGTCACCTAACAAAATTATATAAAAATCTAGATGTTACTTTACTAAATATAGAATTGGTCATGTGGAAGGTTAGTGCATGCTTATTGAATCTTTGAAAAATTCAAATTGGATAGGCAAAAAAGAATTTCCAATATACCTTTGAATATCACCCTTGTGAACAAAATATATTTAATTTTTTAAAAACTAGTTTATTATGAATTGATATTAAATTAAATAAAATCTGAATACTGGATGTATCAGGAAATTGTGCCAAATGTTTTACATGAATCATCTCATTTAGTGATCATGTTTACTCTATTAAGTAGGTACCATTATTATCCTCACTTAATAGGTCTAAGATGAAGCTTACATAAGTTAATTCACTTGCCCAAAGTTACATAGATAGTAAAAAGCAAAGTTAGAAGATAACCCTCATTTTTTATTGTTTAAAGTATTACAAATAGTAATACATATGTCTCCTTTTTCCCCTAGTTACTTTCCCCAGCCTCCTCCACCCCCTAGCACATACCCTCATCCCCTTAATGTCTGTGTCCATTGGATATGCTTATATGCATGCATACAAGTTCTTTGCTTGATCTTTTACCCCAAACCCTCTCCTGACTTCTCACTGAAGTTTTATAGTCTATTTGATGCTTCTTTGTTTTCATATCCATTTTTGTTTATTAGTTTATGATGTTCTTTATATTCCACAAAAGAGTGAGATCATGTAATATTTATCTTTCTCTAACTGGCTTATTTCTCTTAGCATAATGCTCAAAAATCCTTCCATGCTGCTGCAAATGGTAATTCCTTATTTTTTACAGCAGCATAGTATTCCATTGTGTAGACATACCACAGTTTTCTAATACACTTATCTGCTGATGGGCACTTAGGCTGTTTCCAAATCTTAGCTATTGCAAATTGTGCTCCTATGGACATATGGGTTCATATATCCTTTCTGATTGGTGCTTCTGTTTCCTTGGGATAAATTCCTAGAAGTGGGTCAAATGAAAGTTCAGTTTTTAATGTTTGCAAAAACCCCATACTGTTTTCCACAGTGGCTGCACCAGTCTGCATTCCCACCAGCAGTGCAAGAGGGTTTCTTTTTCTTCACATCCTTTACAGGTGAGTCATTAGGGATAATGAGGAATGCAGGCAGAGGTGGTTAGGGGTGATCAGGCAGGTAGGCTTGTGATTAGGGGTGATCAGGTAGGCAGGCAGGTGAGCAGTTAGGAGCCAGTGGTCCCAGATTGTGAGAGGCCACGCTGAGGGACACCCCTGCCCCATGCATGGATTTTATGCACGAGGCCTCTAGTATTGTTTATAATATATGATGCTAATGAAGTAGCGACTTCAACTTACTTCATGCTTAGCACACTCAGTTGGGCTATTTATCTTTGGGGATCCATGTTCTATGTATAGTGGTGCTTATAAAATAATGTAGAATCCTCAAAATATCTGTGATATCAGATAAGATTGGGCATGATCATTGTGGTATGGGATTAACTAAAGAACTTATGTATAGCCCATGGACACAGACAATAATGTGGTGAGAGTCAGTGGAGGGTGGGCAGGGGATAGGAGGAAGTGGGCAAAAGGGAGGGTGGGGAATATCTATGATAAAAATTTTTAATTAAAAGATGAAGAAAATAAAACATTAGTGATATCTCTTGCTCATGTTTGTAAAACCATTTTAAATCTATATTTCCTCATATTCAGAATTACACTTCCTGTTATAGGGGGCCTCTGGATCTATTTTAGAGTTCCTATTTTTCTTTTTGTAATTTGATTTACATTTTAAAAGTATATTATGGACATTATGTAGAGTATAGAATGATGAAGAGCAAGACAGGATTTAGGTAAAATAGAAAAGAGACTACTATATTAGACCACACTAGATATTATATGACTAGGAGGATAGTAGTATAAAAATGTGTGTATATATATATATATATATATATATATATATATATATATATATATATATAAATTTGCTGTATATTTTAGAGTAAAGAGCACTAATGTTTGGTGATGAATTGAATATGACTGAGTAAAGAAGCATAAGGTATAAAGAGAGAGTCCAAGTTCTCTGACTTATACAATTTGGTGAATAGTTGTGACATGTGTCAACATTAAAAACATTGGATGAGTTACACCTGCTATTTTAAGATGGAATATGAATAATGAGTTGGAGAAGGGCAAGAGTAGAAAAAAAGAGACTAGTTAGGAGGCTATTGCATTAGTCCAAATGAACAATGATAGTTGCTTATATTAGAGGAGATGATGAAAATGGAGAGAGAAGCATGTGATTTGGGAGATAGTTTAGGAAATTAGTTGGTATTGTCTCTTCACTGATTATGGAGAATTGGTGAGGGAGAGTGGTGACCAGAATATCTTCTAGATTTGTTGCTTCACATTTGTATGAATTATTGCTCTATTTATTGAGGCTTGAGACAGTGGCAAACACTTGGTTTAGGATAATAAATTACTTTCCTCTTTGCAAAGTACACCAGAGAAACCAGGGGAGAAGTGGAAGAGGAGAGGGGCTTTCTCCTAACAGAGCAAGGTTAGACATGTCCTCTTGCATTATGACTTTCCAGCATTATATTGTAATATTTGGAAAGAAAATATTTTCTATGTTTTTTAAAAGTAAGGGTCAAAGACTCTTGCCAAGAGATATTGTTCCTGCTCAAATATGTCACTTATTCTTTTATCTCTCAATAGGATTTGTGATGTTGCTTCAGCTATAACTACTGAATCCCTGCTGCCTCTCTGTCCTTTGAAATGAAAGGCTCTCAAAAGAAAGCTACAAGCCCTATGAAAAAAATTAAAAATCAATCAGTGTAACAAAGTATTCCACCTGCACATTATCCAGAGGCAAAATTAAGCAAGACAAAATTCCCCAGTGGACAAAACACATTGTGCAACCCTCCAAAACTTCAGCACTTCCAGGTGAAGAATGCAAAAATTAATAGGGGCGGGAGAAGACTTGAATGTTTATCCCTTTCTGAATATTCAGTGATCAACAAAATCTAGACCTTAATAAGGAAAGATGGTAACTGTTTTCTGGAAGATGAAAATATATAGAAAAGTCTCAGAGTTCAGGGAAATACAAATTATAAAAGGCATCAAACCATGTCAAGAACAGCTAATGCTTTGTTTCTTGGTAAGAAATATTATTCACTTCTTTCCCTTTCTCCCTTTTTTTAAAATTAATTCAGTAAATACAGAGTACGCTACTACTTTGTACTTTGTTATCACTATCCACTTAACACATGGCAAGTTTCATGGTTTGTCTACCTAAAATTATAGTATACAAATCAGTGAAAAGAGCTAGAACTTCATGTTATTAATAAGAAATCACATAAATAATAATAGAGTCCAAGAATACATATTTTATTTAACTAGTGTAGTAGTTTTTTAGGGTACAAAGTACATTTTGTATGAAATCATTATGAAAACATAAGGCAATAATTATTAGTGGCATATCATAGAATTCCAAGTGGGGAAAGATTTCCTTTTTAGTCTATCAGACAGAGAGAACAAAACATTTTGGAAATCCTAGACTCTTTGCTTAAAGTTATTTAAAGGAAAAGTTCCATAATTTACTGCCACCAATCCTTCCATCAATTATTTGATAGAAAGGACTGTCTATTTATTCATGACAGTTGACGTTCTAGCACTCATTGAAAACTACACATCGAATGGAAGTAAAAAATACAACTCCTGCTAAGCTATTAATTTTGTTTTACAAAAGTCTGGGTATCTTAAATGTGTATGGCCTGAATTATCCAGATCAATATTTCTGCAAACTATTTTACTCCTCCAAATAGTCTTGAAAAAGCATTCCATAATAATATCTACAATTCAGGTAGCTACAGTACAAAAATAAATTTCATATTTTTTCACATTTATCTAATGAAACCTTAGGTTTTCTACTTTTTTCTTTTCCAGATACCTAACGTTTTGCTGAGATGAAATAGAGCTATTTACCAAAGAAGCTAACCTGCCATGTGCTACCAAACAATACTAAACGTGAGAGAAAAGAATGTTCCAGAAATGACAAGTGAAATGAGTTTCTTCAAATAATCAAAATTATTTCCACAGGTAGAGTTACTTGGTCTTTGGTGGGTAATAACATAAGATTGATAAAGAAGCTGAATAGTTATTGGATTCTCAAACTCCATGAGCAGTGAAAGGTCCTACAGCAACCTCATTCTCAAAGAAAAGGCTTGTCATTTTCAAAAATGACAACAATTCTCAAGACACCCAACAGGATATAGAAAAATGATTGATACAAAATAGTTGTAAATTGGATAACTATTTTAAAATATTATATACTGAATTAAGGAATAAATTAAATATTGGCTTTCTAATTCTGGTTCACTGACAAATACATTTTCAAATGGTAACATTCACCCTTAGAAGTAGCCAACATTTTTTTCTTTTCACAGCTAATCGGCTTATTCATTTTTCTTTTCTTCTCCACATGAGATGTGTTGCAGGAAAATTATTCTAGGCTATGTCTGTTGTCAAGTGACATGCTTTCAAATGTGTGCTGCTTTCAGTGCATTTGAACACCTCTGAAAGAGCACTCATCAAGAAGCAGACAAGTTATTAGTATATTTAAGTGCTTTCACAGATGCCAAAGGTCTGAGAAGCGAAACATTCACAGCTTCAAAGTCAGCACAACTGCAAGGAAGATCTGATTCCTGATTTAGAATCTGTAGACTCAGTAATTGGAGGTCCTGCCTTCATTAATTTTCTCTGTGAATTTTAATCTTAGCAAAATGGAATCCCAAGAAGAAATAATGGTGAAATTTTCCATTCCTTAGATTTGGAATAAGTATAACTGCACTTGGCAAAGAAATGCAGAAGTAGGAATAGAAATTAAGAGACTATTCACAGAACAAGAAACATGCATTGTTATTATGGATGAAAAATATTTAGTCCTCAATAATGAGCAAAATTGAGGTCACAATAATATATCACTTTTAATATAAAAATAGCAAAAATTAAAAAATATCAACTTTTTTGCTGGCAAATGAAAGATGAGACAGGCACTTTCATAGATTGCTTATGGGAATGTCAGCTAATACAGAGTTTCTGAGGAAAATTACAAAATTCAGCAAAAGCGTTTTTAACATTCATATTCTTTGATTCTAAAATGTAGCATTAATGAAAGTTTGAAAAGAGGTGATTATTAGCTATGCTATTCACCTTATACAAGGACCCAAGCTTATCCAACCCACAGAGTGAAGTCACTGTTCTTTGGGACCATCTATATCACATTGCTACGGGGTGTGTGAACGAGATCAATATATTTGTGATTGCACTTGGATCTTAAGGAGTTTTTAGCTTTGAAATATTATTTTAAATATAAAAATAAAATAGATAAAGCAATGCACAGATGATTAATTCTTTAAGTCAAAGCCAATTGAAAATTCTTAGATCTGCTTGGTTTTATCCCATGGAAAACAAATTCATTTAATTGAAGAAAATCTCTAAAGATCAGATTAGTAAGACATACTTGATAACAAGTAAAATAAAAAATAAAAAAATTGCCCTGACCGGTTTGGCTCAGTGGATAGAGTGTCGGCCTGCGGACTCAAGGGTCCCAGGTTCGATTCCAGTCAGGGGCATGTACCCTGGTTGCCGGCACATCCCCAGTGGAGAGTGTGCAAGAGGCAGCTGATCAATATTTCTCTCTCATTGATGTTTCTAACTCTCTATCCCTCTTCCTTCCTCTCTGTAAAAAAATCAATAAAATATATTTAAAATAATAATAATAAAATAATTAAAAAATCCTCACAAATAGCATAGGAAATTGAGTTTATTTTAATCAAGTAAACAGCCTCTAGAGAATGAATCCTTCTAGGCACTCTTAGGAATGTCAGTAATGTAAATTTATAGCAAGAAATGCATCCACACGTTTCCCGGTCTAGCATCTGCGGTTGTTGTGAATGCTCTTCACTGCACACTTACAATTGAATGACACTTTGAATCCTGTATGGGTTATCATTTGGCTTTCTATAGGAACTGGATTCAAAAGGACAGATCATGAACACTAGAATGGTTGTGCTAGAGGTTTTAATAAACTTTTAAAAATACCTGGTTTACATCATAGATCTCACATATGTTTAACTGGAAAAACAAAAAAACCTTGCAAGGCTACAATGTAAAAACTCTTAGGGGAGAGAAAAAGCTAAAAGAGTTCATCACCACCCAACCAGTATTATATGAAATGCTGAAAGGTATCCTTTGAGAATAGAATAGAATCAGAGGCATAGAAAGGGAGTGGACTGACAATTTTGGGGGGTTAAGGGTGTTGGGGATGCGTGAAGAGACTGGACAATAATTGTACACCTATGGATGAGGACAATGGGGGGGCAAGGT
>PVJC01053893.1:0-10690 GCA_004026665.1 Murina feae | reverse complement strand
TATTAGAGTAGATTAGCAGGGACCATTCTCATTTCATTTTTAAAAGTTACCAGATGTTCTACATAAACAGGATTGCTGCTTTATTTTTGGTTGGAATAGGGCATTGTGGGGTGAATTGTGTCAACACAGAGGTCAAGCTGTTCTTATAGAGGCTATTAATTCATACAAATTATCATCTGGAAATTTAGCCACTGAACACAAAATAATAGATTCACTGACAAGTAAGAGACCTTTCAGGTGTATGTAGTTGATACCAAGTGACCCCCTGAAAATTAGTTTTCTCAGATACCTTTTTTGTCAAAGGCCTCATTCCATGTCCATGAAAAGCCTGGATTTGCTCAAAAGTCACAGGAGACCTGCTTTATTGTGGTCATGAAGGTAGTTAGCTTGCTAATGCCTAGTATGGTATCCCATTTCTCTGTCATTCTCAACATTCCATAGGCATGTTGTGAATAAATAAGCAAAACCTTTTTTGGTTGCATCTAATTGTCATAATATTGCACAGACAGAACTTCTGATCATTGAACGCTACAAGAATGTAACTCATCTTAGAGAGTTGTAATCCAAGGTATTTTGTCTTTTGCTCTTCTATACTTTAAACTATTCATGAGTTACTGGTTTTATCACTTTGTTTTATAGTTTTGGAAAAATAACATGACTACTCTGATATTTATTTTTCTCATTTGTAACAGACAGGTTATTTTTGAGAAAGTGGTGGTGAGTATATATTAACATAAAATAAATATTCATTCACTTACCTTTGTATAGACACAAAATTGTGAAAATTATGCTCTTCAAGTAAAATGTGACATTTTAAGAAATTATCTTTTACTCACATTTTCCCTCTGAACAATATTAAACAATAGAATTATATAAATATTATGGGAAACATATGAATTGTATAGTTCTATGTAAATAAATACTTTATATTTTATTTAGACACAATTATGTTTAAATAATTAATCATGTAGTTAATTAGCAAAGCCTTCTTGTTAGCTTCAATATCTATAGGGTTTGGTCATAAGCTTTGCTAATTCATTATACTGTTTTAGTAATAATTATTGATAATATAACTAAAATATACTAAACAAACTTTTGGATATGACATGGAACTTTTACACACTTAATGTTTTGTTGCTACTTAATACAGTGATAACTTGTTCTAAACTGATTAGAATTTTTTATATATCACTTTCCATAAATTCTTATCTTGAAATTATACCAATTATTGGAATAGGTTCTGAATCATGGTATAATCCCTTTATTTCCGCCTGAGATAAACAAGTAGACCAACACATAAATAATAACAACAAAAACACTAGTTGACTAATTTATCTTCAATCTCATAGCTGCTTATGCCTCTTATACAACTTTATCATAAGATAGAACTAAAGAGAAGGTTTTGATTTACCCTTGCGGATTTGTTATTAACCAGAGGCTTTTGCTAGCTTCCCCTTTATCACAGTTCTTTTATTTACAGATCATGGATAGAATGAAAAAGGGTGTAGGTTGTGTATCAAGAGTGATAACTGGAATCATAATTGCATATATTTTCTAGTCAGAAATAACTGTTTTTCAGTTTTTACTTCAATGATAAGGAATTATTTTTTGTCAAACAAATTTTGAAAATCTGTATTTGGGCCTTTGCAATTTGAGATTTGCATATATGATCATAACTAGAGGCCTGATGCATGACATTTGTGCAAGAGTAGGCCTTCCTTCCCCCACTGTTGGCACCAGCTGCCCTCTGGCATCTGGGATCCAGGCTTCCCTCGCAGCCCCAGCTTCATCTGGAAGATCATCTGGTCTAATTAACATTTTATACTTTTATTACTATAGATAGTGGCTAAAACTTCATTAGCTATTAGATGGATATTTATTTTTCTAATTTTTTAAGATAAAAGTTTAGCCTGTTGACATTCAACCTTTTTTCTTTTTAGATATATGCTATAAATTTCCCTCTAAGGTACAAACTTCCTTCTAAGAAAAGCGATAACTCCATCTCACAATTTGGATAATACAGTTTTCATTAAATATAAAAATATTTCCTAATTACCATTTTTAAGCTAGGATATTTAAAACTTTATTTTATTATTTCCCCAAATATATGGCATTTCAATTTAAGCTTTATTATTAATATTTTCCTTGATTGTTTTGTGTACTCAAATTGAGATTGCTTTAACTGAAAACATGTCTCTACTTTTCTTTATGTTTTTTATGTCCTTCTATAAAGCTTCATACTTTTTTTTGTATCTTCCTTCTTATATTTATTCATATGGATTTTGTAGTTTATGTAGTAGTTTATGTTGTTATTATGAATAAATTTGTTTTTCCCATCACATTTTCTAGTTGGTTATTGCAAGGAAAAATTGCTGATTTTTGTTGTAATACTTTTATAATGACAATAGTACCCTTTAAAAGAAAAGCAACCTCAAGTACACCAAGATGTTTTTTCTGTATTCCAAAATATTTTTTATTCTGCACTCAAGATAACATCAAGGCATTTCACTTGTATGGATCCTTATAAGAAGGAATTAATTGAAATACAAAAACCTACATTACTTTAAATGAGTACAAAGTAATTTTCATAGATGTTATAAGTTGACACCCCACTCTCTCCAAATTCATATGTTGAAGTCCTAATTAACCCATAACACTTCAGAACATGACTGTCTTTAAAGGAGTAAGTTAAAAATGAAGTCATGGATGGACCCTGCTCCTCCATGATTGATGTCACAAAAAGAGGAAATAGGGCAGGCAGACATAGGAGGGAGATCATGTGAGGCCAAAAAAAGAAAATGTACCAGTTATTTTCCTAAGAGAGCAATCTCATTTCTTTGGATTGTTATTGACCTCAGATAATGACCCTAAATGCTCTCTTTCTGGACACAAATTTTGTCTAATGAATTATAATGTAATGACCATGTTTGTTTTTTTTTGTTTGTTTGTTTGTTTTGCAAGCCCTTTTGAACTATCAAAGTATTTCTTTGTCATGGAGTGCTAAAACTATAATTATGAGGTCAAAGGACAACAATATGACCATCTCCCTGTTGGTTTCAATGGAGGTTAAATCAATTATACTCCTCCATAAATGAATTATAGTAATGTTGATTAATAGCGGCATAAAGGCATTTTGAATCAACATGGCATGGTGCTGATGAAAACTGGGCTGATATGACAAAGCAATCTGCGGATGGCTGTTGCTTGTGCTGGGTTTGGAGATGCCCAGGAGAGGTCCAGCTGTCAACCAAGGCCGGCTACTGCTAGTGCTGAGCCTGGGCCCCTTAGTAAGAGGTAGAGGGCAGATGCCATTTGTCTGAGATATTTTTGGTGAAGTCTGAATCATAAACCAAGACAGACCATTTGAATGGAAAGCCACTGGAAACAGCGGGGGTGGGTTTGCAACCTGGTTGGCGCTGTGTCTCAGGGAATCATTTGGTTTTCTGCTTCAATCTCATCAGTAGTTATTGGCCTAGAAAAATACAACTGTCTAAAACTCAATCAAGAAGAATCGGAAAACCTGAATAGGCTGAGCACTGCTGATGAAGTTGAAGCGGTAACAACAACAACAAAACAAACAAAAGCCTTGGTCTGGACAGATTCACAGGGGAGTTTTACCAAATATTCGCAAAAGAACTATCACCTTTACTCCTCAAACTAGTCCAAAAAATTTGAGAGGAAGGAACCTCCCAACTCTTCCTATGAGGCCAGCATCACCCTAATTCTTCTGTGTTTTAAATATACTATTGTCCTTCCATACCATTCGCCCCAAAAGATGTCACTTTAAGGACATTTCCTTTCACTTTTATTCTGATGGTCTGTAGCATTTTTACATTATAGTTCCTAGATTTTCAGGCAGGTTTATATTTTTATATAGAATTCATGTTATACCATGCCTTTTGTTCATTTTTTCACTTTGTATACATACAGTAGGACTCAATACCAGTACCAAAGAGAGTTAGTGATCACCTATATATATATAAATAATAATGATGATGATTGTACCAGTTGTCATATATATTAATAACTTCCTAATGCAAAGTTCTGTCTTAACCACCTTATGTGTTATTTTATTTTTAAAACATCACCATTTTATGAATTTAGGCACTCATATCCTCTAGCCTACTAGTAATTATAACTCCTGCTTGATAATTCAGTGGATATAAAAAAGTCATATTTTTTAATATATTGGAAATCTATACATTAGAGTTCTATAAAACTGGTGCTGCCCTGGCTGGTTTGGTTCAGTGGATGGAGCATTGGCCTGCGGACTGAGGAGTCCCGGGTTCGATTCCGGTCAAGGGCATGTACCTTGGTTGCGGGCACAACCGCAGTGGGGGGTGTGCAGGAAGCAGCTGATCGATGTTTCTCTTTCATCAATGTTTCTGGCTGTCTGTCCCTCTCCCTTTCTCTCTGTAAGAAATCCATAAAATATATTTTTAAAAAAACTGGTGCTATAAGTACTTCTATATTCATAGTGCCACTTTCATTAAATGTGCTATGTGCTATAAGAGAACAAAGCTCTTTTCAGTTTACTTTAAAATTTAAGACAAAAGTAAATTGTGAATTTTAATATCCAAGAAACTTATAGTAGTAACAGCGCAAGATATATGTGGGAAGATTTCGACCCTGATCTACTCTGGGGAACTGTATGATCTTGGAAAGATGACACAACATCTCTAGGCCTCTGTATCCTTCCAAGTTTAATAGGTAAAAAGAAAAATAATGACAGTTACTTCACAGGCCATTAGAAGTAAATTAATAATGAATTTGAAAGGTACTTCTAAACATCAAAGCATTATGTAAGTATTTTCATGGCAAAGGTGGGTTTTTCATAGTGAATACAACACATTAATAGATGACATATTATAAATTAAGACATTTGAAAGCATCAGAATGTACTTTCTATTTCTCTCTCTTTCCCCTCCCTCTACCCCCCTCCCACTTCTTCCTGGAAGAGCAACTTAAGGAAAGCTGCTGATTTTGTATTTGTGAGCAGTAGAGAAGTGTAATGAGTGAGTATTTGAGAGGAAGGTTTAGTATTGTGGCAGCTGCTTCAGGCTGTTTCCCTCGGGAAACAGTGCTTCTGTACTATCAAAAGTAGGAATAGAACTGAAAATACAATTCTCATTTTTCCTCCTGTATTCTTCTCTGTATCTCCCAGATTTAGGAATGTCCACATTTGGCTTATTTTCCCTCCCCATGAGATCTTATTATATAGTGTGAAGAAGAAAAATGGTTCAAATACTTCCCTCTATTTGTAAGCTTAATGTTAATGTTTGATTTTGATGGCATCTTTAGAAATTCTGCCCTTAAAATTAGGGGACTACTGACTGTTTCAATCTAAATAAGACTAATGTTTCAATCTTATTGAATGTTGACTAAGGTTTCTTAATCTCTTGACAGTTATTTTCTTTGTTTAGGCTAAGTGCATCTGCTGAGCTTTGGGTAGAATTTCCTTAGAATTCCAGAACAAGAATTGTTTTTAATGTGGTGAAAATGATCCTTGATAAGCAACATTGTTCAGAATTTATACCAAAGATGGACTTCCAGAGAAGTGGCAGTTTAAATGCAATTCAATGGAAAGTAAAAACATACAGCACAGAAGGTTTAATGTAAAAGCTGTGCCTAAACCAGGTACATTTGCACACTAATGTTGGATGTCTCTGGGTGAATTTCAATCATGAACAAAAGATAGAATGTGGTAAGGGAGAAAGCTTATTTTTTAACCTGAAACAAATACTAATCTCCTTTTTGGATTAAATAAAAAACTTAATATACAGGAGGACAGTTTAATTACACGGAGTCCAATTTAAAGAAATTGGGTGCTTTTCAAGTATTTGTCTTAACGCTCTTTTTTTAGCTTTTTCTTTAAGGGCATTATTATGCTTAGTGACTTCCAGTTCGCAGCTTCCACTGTTGATTGGACTTCTGGGTTTGCCCCAGAACCCTCTGACAA
Source organism: Murina feae (assembly GCA_004026665.1). Lineage (NCBI taxonomy): Eukaryota > Metazoa > Chordata > Mammalia > Chiroptera > Vespertilionidae > Murina > Murina feae. The sequence continues at coordinate 4,731 of PVJC01053893.1, read as the reverse complement.
CAGTAAAACAAGTTTCATAAGCAAAGGATTCTAATGGTGATGGAAATTTTCTGGTTTTGCTGACTCATGAACAGACGGTGCTTCTAATCCTTCCATGAAATGCCCTTTTGTAATGTTCATGTCTGTCGCCAACCCAGAGTGCATCTCACAGCTGTAAAGTACAGGCTTATGTGGAATTGAACTGAACCTCGGAACAAACTCACAATGCTGGGTAATGTCAACTCTTCATACTTTGTACAGTTGAATGGACATCTCAGTCTAGTGTTTGGACTGAGGATTATCTCAGACACACCAGAAGGATGTTGCACTTTTTATATCAGTGTAGTTCTAGAAGCTTACTTATTTGCCCTTTAAATTGGTTCTTTTTGCAATATAACTAAAAAGCCTTCTTTGCTTGGGTTTTAATTCAATTTAATTTTATTTACAAAATATTTCAAACATATGGCTAAGCAGAAGCATTTGCGTACCACTAAAATCTAACTAATTTTCATTTCACTTTTCCCTCCCCCAAGGACATTTTTATTCTGAAATGACATGTATTAATACCTTGCACAATTTTTATTTTCATACTAGAGGCCTGGTGCATAAAATTTGTGCACTCGGTGTGGGGAGGGGGGTGGAGGAGAGGTCCCTCAGACCAGCCTGCACCCTCTTGCAGTAGAGGAGCCCTTGGGGGATGTCCACCTGCTGGTTTAGGCCTGCTCCCTGGGGGATCAGACCTTAGCAGGTAGTCGCACATCCTTAGTGCTACTGCGGAGGCAGGCGAGGCTGCTGTGGAGGGGGTTGAGGCTCCTGCCACCACTGCTGTGCTTGCCAGCCATGAGCCTGGCTTCTGGCTGAGTGCCACTGCCCTTGTGGGAGCACACTGACCACCAGGAAGCAGTTTCTGTACTGAGCATTTGCCCCCTGGTGGTTAGTGCACATCATAGCAACCAGTTGTTCCCCTGTCAGTCTGAAACAGGCTCTTTGACATCCCCCAAGGTGTCCCAGATTGTGAGAGGGTGCAGGCCAAGCTGAGGGACCCCACTGATGCAGGACCAGGGCCAGGGAGGGACGTAGAATGTTGGCCTGCTGGGGAGGGACTGTGGGAGGACCCCAGGGTGTGTCCGGTCTGTCTCACTCAGTCCCAATCTGCCAGACCCCAGCAGCAAGCTAACCTACTGGTTGGAGCGTCTGCCCCCTGTGGTCAGTGCATGTCATAGCGATTGGTCGAACAATTGACTGTCTGCTCCCTGGTGGTCAGTGCACATCATAGAGAGCTGTTGAGTGGCCTTAGCATATCATTAGCATATTATACTTTGATTGGTTGAATGGCCAACTGGTTGACTGGACACCTAGCATACTAGGCTTTTATTATATAGGATTTGTATGCATTCATAAAAATGAATGTTGATTTTTCTCTCTTAAAAGTGTAGGTAAATTATATAATTTTCAATTTGTTTTTATTGTTAACTTTATTGTATGTTTTGAAACCTGAGATTTTACTCATACATTTAACATCTCTAAAGTCTTTCATGGTATGAAAAAAAAATTCATTCATCAGTATTTTACTGATAGATTGTTTATTTCCAATTATAAGTACGATAAGCCCTTGCTGAACTAAATAGCATTTTAGAAGCTTCTTTCTCTTACTTTTTTTCTGCTTTTTAATTGCTTTTGTTACTCAAAAAAGCTTCTTTTTAAATTTTGTTTAGCTTTCTAACTCTGTGCTTGTGTCTTCAATATTTTCAGAATGATTTCCTGCTCCCCAATAAAGAAAGCACACTTGACCCAGTTACAGACACATTTTGCACATGTGGGTCCACCATAGGTCCTGCCGACATGTTGTTTCATTAGAACTTTAGGTGTCACAGCACAAACTCCGAGAAGTCGGCCTGGGCACATGCCACATGCAGATTTTGGTGCTTTCCCGACCTTCTTGGTGTAAAGGTAACCAATTCTGTTACCCAGGGGTTCAGGACAGCAATTTTTTGATAGAGATTGTGTTGCAGGAAAGCCTCTGACAGTATGTCAAATGCTGCACCATGGTGAATGCCTGAAGTCATTATCCCCAGAAGAGGAAAAGGTGGAAGTTTCTTTAGATAAGATAGTGTTTTGCAAGCCTAAAGTACTGCTAGAAGTAATGCTGGATGGTGGAAAATGCATAGTGACAGATTGTCTGTGTACTGTAATACATTGCCAAATTCCTCTCCGAAGCACTACTTCAGTTTGTACTCTTACCAACTATATTCATGAACACTATAAAAAACATATCCTAAATTATACTCAGTGTAATTAGACTCTTAAATATTTGGCCAGTTTAGTGACTTAGAACTGTCACTGTCACTATTTTAATTTATATTTTCCTGATTCTAGTTCAAATGTAACCTTTTCTCATAATATTATTAGTTACTTGATTTCCTATTCAAGTACCTATTATTTATTGATCTGTAGGCATTCTTTGATTATTTTGGATATAAACTTTTATGAGAAATGTGTTTTACAACAATTTTCTTTTAGTTTGTGGCTTTAAACATTTGTAGAGGAGTTTTGTTATGTAGTAGGTTTCATGGGGAATACTTTAAGTTTTTACCATTCATTGTGAATCAGATTATTTCTTTTAACTTCTTGAAATGACTTTATCAGAGCCTATGACAATTATGTAACATGTGATCATTTATGATACTTTCTTTTTTGAATTTAAGTTTTGTGGGAGGCAGAAAAATGGCCTCTCAAAGTTGCCCATGTTATAATCCTCAGAACCTGTGAATATGTTATCTTATCCTCAGAACCTGTGAATATGTTATCTTACCTAACAAAAACTACTGATGTATAAATTAAAGCTTTTGAGATGAAGAGATTACCCTGGATTATCCAAATGGACCAGTGTCATCATGAGGATTTATTAGTGAAAGATGGAAGTGGGAGGCAGAGGAAGAGTTGTATTTGACTGGAATACAGGCTAGATTGATGTGGCTAAAAGCCAAGGCATGTAGGTAATTTTTAGAGGCTTGAAAAGTAAAGCAATGTATTCCCCCAAAGCTTTTAGAATAAACTCAGTCCTCCCAATATCTTGGTTTTATACTTCTGACCTCCAGACATGTAAGATGAATCTGTACTGATTTAAGCCACTAAGTTTGTGGTAATTTATTACAGCAAAAATTAGAAACGAATATGTGCCCTGACAAAATTGCTTTGTGAGGCTCTGTTCTACTTCAGTGTGAGGTAGAAAGTGTCTTTAATATTATGTATCAAATAGCAAGTGTTTTGTCTATTAAAAAAGTTCGTTAATTTAGTAACAGTGCATCTAGGAGTAGGGCATTTGGGAGAGGATCAGTTTTACCAATTGGGTATGAATAATGGACCCTATAGAGTGGGCCAGACATGAAGGTTGGTTGAAGACAAGGGAGGCAGTCATTTAGGAAGTTCTATACTACACATTAGAAGACTCGCTTGTCATTTATTTAAAAAGTGCTTCCAGCAAAAGCCAGTTCACCTCTTTGGAACTTGGTTTCCTTTTTTTTTTTTTTAAATCAGAAAAGACATCTCCTATATCCAGGACTTGGTATATAAGACGATAAGGTCTTCCATATAAATGGTCAAGTACTATTCAGAGGAAAATAGCAGGAAGGACTTCACTTGCTAGGCTCGCACTAGGGAAAATCCTATCAGAAAGAGAAAATAAATTGGTAATCAAATTGGATAAGATCCTTTCTAAATCTGGCCGTTACCTCACTTTGGATATTGACTTGAACATACTGTAAGTAACTTCCACTGCTTATTCAGAGGGCTGGAAGCTTAAAGCTATTTGGGGTGAGTTTGGGATGGGGTAGAGTGGGTAGGGGATAGGGGACAGTGTCTTGCAGGTGGTCTGCTGGGAATTTCAGATAATTCTCCATTTTGCTATGAATTATCGGCTCAGGCTAGTTATTTAATTTCTCCAAGCTTTAGTCTCTTCATCTGTAACATGAGCACATTCCAAGGCTTTGCCGAGATGTGGTGATGATAAAATAAAGTCATAATGAAAATGCCTGTCCTGGCTCCTGCCCCGCATTCTTATATTTGTAACTTTGGAACTCGGATATCTGATAATCGATTTTGTGAGAATTTTGCCCAGTTATTAAAAACCTAAATGTATACCTTAGAGTATACCTTTATAATTTGTTTCATATTCTGCTACCAGGATGATTGTAATCTCTTTCTTGTGGCTACCTAATAAGGCTTAGAACCTAGTGCAGTTTGGAGAAGTAAGTGGAATCTTTGCCTCCCTATTAGATTTCCTCTATGTGTCCATGTGCTTTTGTCCTTTTCAAATGGTTTCTGACCCACATAAATAGGTGTTCATTTCAGCTATGTATTCTGCAGTTGGTAGTCTGAAGGATCTGAGGTAGTCGTGACCTTTTGTCGCCATGGGTTGCCTATTTTGGGACCCAGAGTGGCATAGACTTTTTTTTTTTAATTTTTTAAAAATTATTATTACATAAAGCTTTACAAAGATTAGTACATATATCTCTTTTTCCCCCTGCCCTTCCCCCCGCCCCCCCTACCGCCCAGTGTTTTGTGTCCATTGGTTATGCTTAAATGCATACACAAAAGTCCCATGTCTGATCTGTTACCCCCCCCCATGTCCCTGTCCTTGTTGCTGTAATTTGACAGTCTGTTTGATGTTGTTCTGCCTCTGAATCTATTTTTGTTCACCAGTTTATAATGGTTATTATTATCCATAGATGAGTGAGGACATGTGGTATTTTT
>PVJC01053892.1:0-10663 GCA_004026665.1 Murina feae | reverse complement strand
TGGCCGCCTTTACCTTCTTCGGGCTCTTTACCTTCTTGGCCCCTGCGGCCGCCGCCGGCTTCTTGGGCTTCTTCGGGGTCTTCTTGGCGCTCTTCTTGGGGGTGGCCGACCCCGCGGGCTTCTTGGGCTTCTTGGCGGCGCCCGCGGGCTTCCTGGGCTTGGCCGCGCCCGCCTTCTTGGCCTTGGGCTTGGCCTCCCCAGAGGCCGCCTTCTTGTTGAGCTTGAAGGAGCCCGAGGCGCCGGTGCCCTTGGTCTGCAGCAGTGTGCCCTTGCTCACCAGGCTCTTGAGGCCCAGCTTGATGCGGCTGTTGTTCTTGTCCACGTCGTAGCCCGCGGCCGCCAGCGCCTTCTTGAGCGCGGCCAGCGACACGCCGCTGCGCTCCTTGGAGGCGGCGACCGCCTTGGTGATGAGCTCGGACACGGGCGGCCCGGACGCCTTGCGCTTGGCGGCCCCGGCGGACTTGCGCGCCTTCTTCTTCGCGGGCGCCTTCTCGGCGGGGGCGGGCGCGGCGGGGGCGGCGGGCGCGGTCTCGGACATGCTGCGGGCGGCGTGGGAGCGAACTCGAGCCGGAAGAGCGACAGTGGCCGGGACTCGGGCCGCGCCGCCGCGCCCGCGCGCTTATATAGGGCGGAGCTGCGCCGTGATTGGTGCGCTGTCCAGCCCGCCTCGCTGGCAGCTGCAGAGTGTCCTGTCGGATCCCAAGTTGTGTTTGTTACACCTCGAAAAATGCTCAAAATATCAAAATCCCCTGCACCGAATTGCCCGGTTTTGCTCAGAAAGGGATCCCCGAAGTCTCAGGCTTCTCCCAGGGGTCCCGTTACGCGGGAACGACACCCCTTTATGCGAAAAACTAGCAATATTTAACACCATGCGCGTCAGATTTCAAGTCTGAGAAACAAAACTTTCTATTTTCTGCGTAAATTATACACCGATCTTTAACGGTGGAGTTTTCTGACCTCTCCCATAGGATTCTCCAAGTGCTTAGGTCCTCATATATCCCAAAACCATTTCCCTGGAATGAAGATTTTTATTACAAATCTGCCCTTAAGTGAGGGAAGTAACACAGGCTCCTCGGAGAGTCCTGCCTATGGAGCCGAGGGCATTTGAGTTCATCAAGCGTGGTTCCTGTAATGCCAAACGAATCATTGCCCCCGAGGGGTCCCATTTTGGAGCCCGGAGACACCAGTCTATGCGCCCATGGTTTTCTTTCTTCGGGCAGCACCCGCGATTTTAAACAATTCCTTAGAATAATTCTTTCCCTGTCTGCTCCCAAGGGTTGGGGGCGGGGCTGTTGGTTCCCTTCCCCTGGACAACTGCTCCAGGAGTTCAGATGCCTTCCATTCAGGGTCTTGGGAAGGAAGGGAAGGCAAAACACTGGGTGCACAGAAATGGGAAAAGGTTCCTTTTCGACTAGCCCACGGGTCATGTCCACAAAGTCCCTGGCAGGGGAGGTGCCCTTTGAGCAACGTCTGTGGTCTTGCTGAGTTCTTTCAGCCCATACCCTAGGGTCACATTGTAATATACTAGTTAGAATTGAAATTCAAGTATGGGTCTTAAAGGGACATAAATCAGAAGTGTAGCTTAAAAGGCTTCTACTATTGTTAGAGAAACCCAGGCCTCCTTCTTACTGAATAAGGGATCAAGAACTAGTCTACCCATCAGATACGCTTCCGTCAGGAGGATTATGGCCCCATGTGTCCCAGAGTTGCATAAAGAAGAAAACAAGTTACAGGGAGGATTGAATGACCAGTTTAATTTTCCATCTCGGAAGCAGAGTTCTGAGGGACGATGGAAGTGAAACCATTCCCTCTGAGGACGTGTGATTGTTTTTGCAAGGTCTGTAAAGAGCACTGTCCTTTAGGTAGTTGTCCAATCAACACAGAAGTACAGTTGGCAGTGAGCACCCAATTGAAGGGCTTTTTCCAGTTAAATGAACTGGGTGGACTTGTCTCTAGATACTGCAAGCCATGCCCTGGAGAGAAAAGCACAATTTTGGCCAGTATGTAAATTTACATGACACTCTTCTGTGGGTGCTGAGGAGGCTGGTTGTGACATTGGTTTTGTGTAATCACATTTATTTTGAGTTTTATTGCCCCATATTTTCACACACAACAGATCCTACAAATGATGTCCACAAAGTCACGGGAAGTGGAGGTGCACTTTGAGAAAGCTGCCTGCATTCTTGCTGAGTTCTTTTGGCCGATGCTTGTGGATCACATTGCAATACACCAGTCCGACTGAAATAAAAAACGAGAATACAAATCTTCATGACGAAACATTCGTGCTTAAAAACTGTCTTATTTAAATTAATCCTGAATGTGGTACAAAAGTGATGTAAAATAGCACATTTTTAAAGCCTTCCTGTCTAAGCAGTTTCAATGGAATCGGCTCATGCTCTTGAAGAATAAGTATGCCCTGTGCTACATCTACATGTCTAACCTACGTATATAAAAGCCTAATATGCTGAGTATCCCTCCCTCCATCCTGCCTCTCCTGTGATGCACACTAACCACCAGGGGGCAGTTGCTCAATGCAGGAGCTGCCGGGACTCACACAAAGACATGGCACTTCGAACCTGGCACCCACATAGTCACACTCGGCTTCCCCCAAGTGGGACACAGGCCCCATCACTACCCCAGAGCCACACCCCACCAAATCGCAGTTGGTGCTGCTGGGACCTCCCGGCAAATTCGTGCACATTGAAAGGAAATTAATTAGACAAATATTTTAATATCGCTATTCGCCCTTTCTCTATAATAGTGTCAACCAAATTCATCACCGACAACGCAGATGGAAACACGTGTGAGATTGGCACCAGCAAGAGCTTTATATGTGTCGCGTGTGTGAGTCAACTTAGCCTTTTATAGATACAGAATAAACTTGCTTAAGTAGACCTGCTTTCTGATTTAGCTAAACTTTTTCCAGCCCCGTGAGGCACCCCAACTTCTCTTTCAGGTAATTGTCAGCAACACAGCAGTAAATACCAGCACATTATTATTGTAGATCAGGCAGGGAGAGCAAAGGGTAAAATATTTACCTGCAGCAGCATTTGACTATATTCTGGGCAGTGAGAAAGCCTGGAGTAATTTTCAAGGCCCACCATTTCTTACTTCTTTTCAGTCGGGTCACGTTTCTAAGCTTTCTAAATCTCTGCTTTCTGGCTAATAAAAAGAAAATAGGATTCCAACGAGCCTCCCATCTACCCACTCTAGGACTTCTGTGCGGATCAAATGAGATGAGGCACAGGCAAATGCTTCACAGATGCTTGGTTGAACTGTAAAATGTTTGCACCTGCCTATAAAGGAAGTCGTGTTCCCAGGCTAAAGAAACTGCAAGGAGATAGTCGTTGCTAGCGAGAGAAAGCTGGTGTTGCTACATGACTTCATTACCTGGACAGTCAGACACTTAGCATATTAGCCTTTTATATATATAGATATTTTTATTAATTTCAGAGAGGAAGGGAGAGAGAGAGAGAGATAGAAACATCAATGATGAGAGAGAAACACAGATCAGCTGCTGCCTCCTGCAAGCCCCCCTCTGGGGACTGAGCCCACAACCCAGACATGTGCTCCGACTGGGAACTGAACCATGACCTCCTGCTTCATAGGTTGACACTCAACCTCCAAGGCAAGCCAGCCGGGGCAGATGGCCTCTCCTCTCTGTGGAGAGGACCCATGTGACACATGATCTTACTGGTGCTTGGCCAGAAAACTCCATCCTGGTTGATTAAGTGTAAGTTTCTGAGAGAGGTTTTGCCTGCAGTCACATTAGGTACGAAATATAGGTTTTGTATGTTGTGCTTTTAGCATGAGGGCACCACTGGGCCTGTGTGTGTGTGTGTGTGTGTGTTAACAATTTTGTGTATAGATTTCAGTCCTGTTCCAGATGATTCTGAACCAATAACTACAGTTGGTCTCGGAATCTCAGTATTTATCACCTTCCTCAGGGCCCACCCACCTCGAGGAATCACTGCCACGCTCACTGGAGGTGGCGACGGGCGGTGGGGTGAGCATGTGCACCTGCCCAATGACGTTTACACCGATAAGACCACACTGTGGGAGGATGGGGGCGTCAGCAAGCGGATCCTCACGTCCACAGATTCTACCTGGTCCGGCTCCAGAGTGGGCTACGGAGGAATAAGGACCCTAACCGCACAGGTGGGCCACGGGCCCTGGCTGCCGGCTGACAACTGGAATCCCTAGCACAGCATCTCCACCTCTGGTCCCATGTGATCACCCTTCACAAAAACCACCCTTTCCCCCCATAGCCGGTGTGGCTCCGTGGACGGACCTTTGGCCCACGGACCGAATTCGATTCTGGGCAAGGACACATACCTCGGTAGCAGGCTTGATGCTGAGCCCTGGATGGGGGGTGTGCAGGGGGCAAACAATGGATGTGTCTCTCTCACATCAATGTCTCTCTCTGTCCCCTCCACTCTCTCTAAATGAATGAATAAATGAATGAATGGGAATAAATGGGAAAAACATCCTCCGGTGAGGATTAGCAATAACAACCACCTCGGTGGGGGGCGTGCAGGAGGCAGCTGATCCATGATTCTCTCTCTCTCCCCCTCTCCCTTCCTCTCTGAAATCAATACAAATATACTTAAAGTGAAATACGGTGCTTGATTGTACTTAAAACATAAAATGAAATGTCAGTGACACGCACAGCTTGCTGAGTGCGAGGCGGGGTCCCCTATGGAGTGCAGCCGGCACTGTGCTGGCTCAACGCAGGGGGGCGCTGTCGCACGAGCTATTCGGAGCCTCCGTCGCTAAGATCAAAAGGGCTTTGCTGTCTCCACTGGGTCCTAGTCTCCCAGGGCGCTGGGGGTGGGGGGCGGGGGGCGCTGTGCTGAGAGCAGCCAAGTGCTTTGCACACAAACCGAAAGGAAAGAGGCTGGGACTGGGTTGCCTTCACTCCTGCATCCTGGGTGTTTCTGGGTTGTAATATGTTCGTTCTGGCTGCTTCGTGGGAGAGGAGTCTGGGCACGAGGTGTTTTCCCTAAAGAAATGCGCTCCTCCCAGCGCCCTGCTAGGAGCACAGGACGGTGGTGAAGAGCCCTGTGGACTGACGCCTCCTCGGGGACTTAAGGAGGCAGGCGCTCTCCTGGCTTTTGGGGTGGACCTGGGACACTTTTAAAAGGGGGGACATCGATGAATGTAAACATTGTCGTTCTTTTTATTTAACTCAACAACCACATCTGTGAGTTGCCACTCAAGTATGGAATCTAATTAACTGATGAACAGGGCGGATCCACAGACACAGAACAGGGTGCGAATCTCAGAGGGAAGGTGGAGGAGTGTGGGTGGGTGGGAGGTGATCAACCATGTATGCAGAGAGCATGACCCATGGGCACAGACAGTGGGGTGGCCAGGGCTTGGGGCAGGAGGTGGGGGCTTCGGGCAGGAGGCAGGGGTGCTGGGGCAGGAGGTGAGGGCCTGGGGCAGGCTGCAGGGGTGGTCTGGAGGGGCTGGATGGGGAAAAAGGGACATATGTGACACTTTCAACAAAGACAATTTTAAAAAATATGAAAACAAAACAGACAAGCTTGTGAGCTGCATAACCGAGGCTGCTCAGGGCTCCGTGGTTGGGGCTGTGTAGTGTCAGAGAGAACTTCACTGTCTGCAAGTGAGAGTGGCTGGAAAAACGGGTGCACCTGCGCCACTGGGTGATGTTTCTACAAAAATAAGCAAGAGCTCTGTGGACCGAGAAGGGGAGACTTCCAGGACGTGGGAGGAAGTGGAGAAGCCAGTGCAAAACCGCACCCACGGTGCGATGCCCTTGGCAGGGAGAGATGTAGGGACACACATGTTCCTGCTCCTCCATGCAGAACGGAGAAAGCGGAGAAGAGACGGAGACCAGTCCCCTGTCAGGATGGGTTGGAAAGGAGCAGGAAAGGGGGAGGAAGGGGAGCCAAGTAGCAGCAAGGAGGAGGGAGGCAGTTTTCGGGTCTCTACCTGTATGGACATACTCTCACTCTGACAGTGATAGTAACGCTTCATGTAGCAGTAAAATGAACACCCGTGAACCGCCATGGGGTGGGGAACTCAAAACGCAATGACAGCACCAACAGGTGAACCAGGCTGCAGCACAGTGACATCATAGTGTCGTCCAAGGGACTGAGGAGGATAAAAATGAATTCAACTCACTGTGGAAAACAGTGTCATGGTTGCACCCTGCACGGCTACTGACAAAAGTAACTGCATGGAGCCCATCTGGTGTGGCTCAGTGGTTGAGCATCCACAGAAGAACCAGGAGATCATGGTTTGATTCGGGCTCAGGGCATAGGCCCGGGTGTCGGGCTCCATCAATAGTGTGGGGCGTGCAGGAGGCAGCTGATCCATGACTCTCGTCATTGATGTTTCTCTCTCTCTTTCCCTCTCCCTTCCTCTCTGAAATCAATAAAAATATATCTTAAAAAGTATTTTTATAAGCAAGCAAGCAGGGAGCTGCCTTGAATCAGGAGAAACATGTGCGGAGTGAGTGTCTGCTCAGAGGCCGGCCCCGCAGCACCTGGGAGCCTGGGCTGGCCCTCCCTCGGGGAGGGAGGCAGCCATCTTCCCGCTCAGCGCCAGGCAACCCGAGCAAGTCCCTGGTGCCGCAGGGGCAGAGCTGAGCGGCCACGCGGGTGGTGCAGCATTGGTTTTGTCACACCCGCCAGCGTGTGACCCAGTGCTAGTGGGGTTTTTGCTTCTAGACGATAGACACCCTCTCTTCCCAAGCATCTGTCTTTCATCCATTTTATTTACCTTTCATCTAAAGCTACTATGTTGGACAAAAGACTGTCTATTTTTAAAATATATATTTTTCTTGATTTCAGAGAGAAAAGGAGAGGGAGAGAGAGATACCGAGCTATGTGGGCTGGGCCGTGTGTCTACTAAGCTGTGATCAACATTGCCAGAACAGCCCTGGCCGGTGTGGCTCAGTGGATACAGCACTGGTCTGCGGGCTGAAGGGTCCCAGGTTCCATTCCGGTCAAGGGCATGTACGTTGGTTGCGGGCACATCCCCAGTGGGAGGTGTGCAGGAGGCAGCTGATCGATGTTTCTCTCTCATTGATGTTTCTGGCTCTCTATCCCTCTCCCTTCCTCTCTGTAAAAAAATCAATAAAATATATTTTAAAACAACAACAAAACATTGCCAGAACAATTGCTGCAAAGTTTCTAGGACAGTGGCAACTCCTCCTCCCCAGCAGTCCCGAGTCCTCATTGGTGTGAGGGGTGAGAAATGGTGTCCCTTCTGTGCAGAACCTGACCGCTCACTCGGGAGGTTATCGGTTGTTTGTTTTGGGTTTGTTTTCCCTCTGCCACTGCCCGTGTCCCTGAGTGAAGAGCACAGTGAGGTTTAAGCTCCCACTGGCAGCAAACAGGTAACAGAATCTACAGCTCACTCAGCACACTCACTTTCTTCAGAAACAGCCTCACCCCCAAGGAAGGTGCATCCGTCCTCAGTCCCAAGAAATGTGGATGTTCTCCTTCTGCCCGAACTCCAGCCCAAGCAACTGCCAATTGATGAGTCTAGTGGAGTCCTGATATTTTGTCAATACGACAACATTGATTCCCTGCCCGGGGAGTCCCCTTCTGTTGAAGTCTACATGGTATATTCTACTTTCTTTTGGAGTAACTATAAGCATACTGTCCTGTCCCCCTCATAGATTTGTCTACTTATTAATGGTGTAGTTTCTAGGTGTCAGTGCAGGCGGTGGTTATCTTTCGGTAGATCTCCTGGTGCTACTAAACTGTCTGGTACAATATTCAGGTTTCGGAATAAAGCAGAGGGGAGAGTTCCTGTGCTAGATATGACTGACCCCTTATTATCAATTTCCATCTGCATGAGGGATCCTCCATGGACTTCCTAACATCTTACAGTAACACTCACACATGATACTTGACAGGAATATTTACTTGCATCTGCATTTATTTGCGCTCATACATGATACTTGACAGGAAGATTTCTTTGCATTTGTAATTCTAAGTTGGGATCAACAGTTACATGTTAACCTAATTCTAACCTTAAAATACATGTGATTGTTTACAACGCATAATAAAACTTACCATGCTTGTAAAAAACAGTTCAAATGATACATAAAAAAAATAAACAAAAAACAGAGTGAGAGATAGATGAAGGAAAGGATATTGCTGCACCGAGGAGATGAAAATATAAAAAGAGGTTTAGCCCTCCAGTGTAGCTCAGTGCTTGAGCATTGACCTATGGACCAGGTCGCGGTTCAATGCCCAGGTTCCAGGCTCCATCCGCAGTGGGGAGGTGTGCAGGAGGCAGCCGAATCAGTGACTCTCTGTCCTCATTGATATTTCTCTTTCTCCCTCTCCCTTCCTCTGAAATCAACACAAATACATTTTTTAAAAAATAAAGAGTTCTAACACACAGTGATGCTGTGTCAGCGGATGTGCTGTGTCTGGGTCGCCCCGGATACCCAGTGATGAGTCTGCCTCGGCCTAGCCCTTACCTAGACCAAGCATGTCAAACTCAAAGGCTAGTGTGGGCCAAATAAGGTTTAAGTGTATGTGGCCGCAAAAAAAAAACCAAAATCTCCCACTCTCATAGCAACGTAGGTTTGTTTGGGAAAGTATAGTAAAAAAAAAGCACAAGAGCAATGATAACCTTCATGTTTTCTTTCTGACACGGAATCTCCGCTCTGCTACTCTCGTCCCTACTTCAGGGGAAATCTTGTTTCACAGCTGACCCGGGGGGATGTCAGTGATTCTGGATCTGACAGGAGACGTATTACCTCATCACTGTGAGCCACTGCGCACACCATTGCATTGGCTGGGCTGCGGAAATACTCGCCGTGGGCTGCATGCAGCCCTGGGGCCCTGAGTTTGACGTGCTTGCCTTGGATCAACTTCATCTCTGGGACCTGGAGTCTTCAGGGAGTGCCGGTCCTGGGTTTTCCACTCGCATCCATTCCCCTGAGGACGTAGCGCCCTGCCCCAGGGCAGTCACTGAGGTTACTGCTCACCATCAGACTTTCTCACGCGTCCATTTCATGCCGGGGCCTCTATGCTATCAACCAACCTTTTTTTTTCTTCTTTTTAATTGATTTCACAGAGAGAGAGAAAGAGGAATAGAAGCATCAATGATGAGAGACAATCATTGATCGGCTGCCTCCTCCAAGCCCCACCCTGGGATTCAAGCCCTCAATGCGAGCTTGTGCCCTGACCAGGGGTTGACCCTGGGACCCTTCAGTCCGCAGGCTGGTGCTCTGGTCATGGAGCCACACCAGTTAGGTGAGCGACCAACGTTTTAACAAGATGAGGTCCTTGACCTTAGGGTCTTGCTGCAGATGTAATAAACTAATGAAATGGGCACAACGTATCATTCCCAACTAAATAATTAAATAGAAAGTTTGGTTTTTGGTGCCCAGAAGAGAGAGATTTCAAATGCAAGTATCCGATGACTCCTTCCACTACTCCCCACAGTAGTTCAAGTCCGTTCCCAAGCCATTTCCCCACCTGTCCCCCTGCTTCCCTCGTCACACACTGAACCAGGTGTGTGGCTTCTTGCTGGGTGTGCCCTGCGCACACAGCCATCTGTGGAGATTCTAGGGACATCTCGCCTCCTTCCCTTCACTTCTTGCCTGAGTTTGGGATGCCATTTCTAACATTATGGTATGTTGGCAAAACTGACCTATTATGTGCAGAGTTTTTACCTGTTTTCTTGTTCTGGCAATAATGTGTTAGGGGCAGGAGCTCTAGACTAGCCAGGGGTTAGAAGGACTGGCTTCCTGACCTTGGGACACATAGGCTGTTCACCCTCTTTTCCGGTTTCCTCAGCTTTAAAACCAGGACAGGGGCCCAGCTGGTGTGGGTCAGTGGATTGAGCCCTGTCCCATGGACCAAGTTTGATTCCCGGTCAGGGCACAGGCCCGAGTTGGGGTCTCGATTCCTGGTAGAGGGTGTGTAGGAGTTGGGGTCTCAATTCTTGGTAGAGCGTGTGCAGGAGGCAGCCGATCAATGTTCCTCTCTTACCGATATATCTTTTTCCCTCTCTCTGAAATCAATACAAAAAAATGTTAAAATAAAATAAAATCAGAATAGGAGAGGATTTACTGTGAAGGGGGTTGGGAAACAGACAGGGAGCAGGTTCAAATGTGTCTGACCCAGGGAGGGCTTATGTCCGCCATGGGTCTCAGTGCCCTGCCCTGATCTCAGCACCCGCACTGCTGAGCCGTTCCAGCCACAGGTGAGCCAAGACCGGGAGGAGGCGCGAGCGCCGGCACCTGGCCCAATTCACACACCGGGTCAGTGTCAGGCTGGGTTCAAAGGCAACCTGGACAGTGAGGGGAAAGGGTCCTGAGGCCCAGGTGGGGCAGAGGATCCCAGTGTAACCTCCAAGGACCGCTGGGCAGACAGGACCTGGTCTCGGTGGGCCTGGGCCTTTAGCAAAAGCCCGGTTTGATGGTCTAGGTCCAGCTGCCCATTAGAATCGCACTCCCCCCCTCCACACACACACACACCAGGTGCACAACGGGGGAGGGAGGACATCCGGGCGCTCACTTGTTTTCCCACCAGTTTGCCTGTAGCACAGCTCCTGCCACTTTGGCTGGTGGTTGCATGGAGAGATGAAGAGGGGGGAAGAGAGGGAGGTTGGGGTGTAAGCAGATGGGCCAACCAGAAAACCACGGTAAGATTCAACCCTGGAA
>PVJC01053891.1:0-10675 GCA_004026665.1 Murina feae | reverse complement strand
CTCCAGCCACCAGAAAGCAGGGAAAACCCCCCTCGTGGTCAGGCCAGCCTTTTCCTGCTCCCTGATCCCCGGAAGAGACCTGGGAAGCCGCCAAGCAGGCCGCCAACTCTTTCCCACTCACCCGTCCCCTGCTGCCTTCCTTTCCCACTTCCCGGTGCCGCCAAGGGGTCTGGGGAGCTGCCAAGCAGGACCCCGGCCCTTGCAGCCTTGCTTTCCCGCTCCACGATGCCCCTCAAAGGGCCTGGGCGGCCACCAAGCAGGCCGAGACCCCCCCCTGCTGCCTCTTACCCGCTTCCCGGTGCCCCTCCAACCCTGCTGCCTCTTTCCCATCACGGGTCCTGGGTCCTGCGCTGTCCCGCCCTGCAGCCGCTCTGTGCACTCGGGAGGCCCCTCAGCCCGGCCTGTGCCCTCTCGCAGTCTGGGAGCCCTCGGGGGACGCCCACCTGCTGGCGTGCCTGACCAGCCTGGGTGAGGGGCTTTAAGGCTGCCCACAGCTCCCATTGACCCAACGTCCCAGCAAGGCCGGCTGGACACAGGTTCTGGAGTTTTTTCTCCTATAATTGATACACTGTTCCTTTAAGGCGGCCTTCTAACTACTAACGAAGCCTCCTGTGCTTCACCTGGCAGTGTCTATAATGAAACAATTGTTACTTTTACTGGTTAGGCCGGAGCTGCTCTTTCCTTCAGCTCCGGAGGATTCTATGATTGTTACAGTGTTTCAAAACTGCTAGAGGCAGTTTAATCGGAGCTGAGCTGAGGGGCGCAGCTTCACTTTCGCTGCTGCCGCAATGGAAAGGGCTGTTTACTCAGGTCCGTGAGTGGCGGCCGCCATGTTGGCTGGGCTAATTTGCATACAGCTGCTCTATTGGCTGGTGGGCGTGGCTTACCCTGTCTCGGAGAAACGGTTAATTTTAATATTTCGCTTTTATTAGTTTAGATAAAAAACTTTGTTTTAAAGCCTAGCTCCTCCACAGCCTTCAGACTCATGCTTCCTCCAAACCTTCCAAAAAAAAAAAAAATCAGGCCCTGTCCTGGGTTTCACTCATCCCATGCACCCCAACCCCTCATCCAGGCAGTGGAGAACTTCTTTGGCCATGACCTCACCGCCTCCCCCAGTCCAGGCTGAGGTGAGCAGGTTGCAAAATGCTTCCAAAGCAGCAGCATGCATGCCCCCTTCCTGCCACACACAGACCTCCAAGGCCTCTGGTTCCTTTCCATGCTCCCTGTAACCTCCCATGAACACCAGGCTCCTCTCCTGTGCCCTGCCATGTCTCTGAACGGGATGCCGCCATGGGAGGGGCATTCACTCCACTGTGGATGTTCTGAGCAGCAGGGGCCCACTTTGCTATCGGGTGGAGAGGAGACACCCAGGAGGGCTTCCATGAGGCGGTGACGTGAAGTTTGAGAGCTAAAAGGAAGAGCTATGCTGTTGTTTTAACCAGAAGCAACAAACCCTGAAAATAGCAATCCACGGCACTGAAATTAGACCCTGGTCACCAAATGTGGATTGTTAATATGTTTTGGAGACTTGGCGTTCTAAGGGCACAGGATAAACTGAAAACAGCATGCTCGTTTTACAGTTCCGTTCCCCCTGTTATCCCTTCTGTTTTATTTACTAGGCCAGACAGGGGGAGGAAGCTTTTGCTGCCATCAATATTCATAGCAGTTACATGCCTACGTCAACACAGCGCTATGCTTTAGAGCAGAAAAACAAGGCAAGGAACAGAGAGTACACCTACCAACACTGCCTGTTTTTCCCCTGTGGCTTTCATTTATAAGTAATTTTGCCACAATAATACAAGGCCCGTGAGTATAACCGAATTGTTGAGGGCTCTTTTATCCCCCTCTCTTGTCCTCTTCTCTCTCCTTTTTATAGAATTTGGTTTCTCTTTTCAGAATCCTCAGTGCATTACTGGATGAAACCGACTACAAGAAATACAACTTGCTTTAATGTGATGCTTTATCACAGAGGCGCTGCCATAAAGCCGGCTCAACATCAGCCTGGAGAGCGAGGCAGCCCCTCTGCCTAGAAGCCAGTGTCGCCCTGGTCCCCGGTCCTGCTGTTAAAAAGGACTCCTACGCAGCAAAAGCCTCTCCACGCTAAGCAAATGTCATGCAAAAAACAACTTGCAAATCAACAATCATGGGAAGGGGGGGTGGTCATTATTTACTTCACACACACACACACACACACACACACACACACACAAAGTTGCTCATTTGAGGAAAGCATGTTGAGTTAGTCATGTGAGCAGGAAGCCGGATTCCTAGCTGGGTGAGGCGGGAGTGGGCACGGAGCTGAGGGGTCGGTGAGGTGTCTGTGGAAAAGTCATGGAGTCTGTCCAGGAGGAGAGCACGGCGGAAGCAACAGCAGCAAGGTTGAAGGAACTGAAAAGAGGCAGCAAGGACCCTCCAGAAGTGGACAGGAACTGAGGTGTCCCAGGGCTAGGCTGCCCCTTAAAGTCCTATCCCAGGCTAAACAAAGAGAGTAAATGATCACTGTACCTCAATGTCTCTGCATTTGCCAGGCAGAGTCACATGAGAGGCGATCCTGAGTAGACAGGGTCAGTCAAACCTCCTTTTAAGAAACCACCAGCCCGGCCAGTGTGGCTCAGTTGGTTGAACATCATCTCACGCACCAGGAGGTTGCTGGTTTTATTCTCAGTCAGAGCACATGCCCTGGTTGTGGGCTCCATTCCCGAAAGGGGGTGGGGGGGTGTAGGAGGCAGCCGCAGCCTATCGATGTCTCTCTCATCGATGTTTCTCTCTCTCTCTCCCTCTCCCTTCCTCTCTCTGAAAATAAATAAAAACATATTTTGTTAAAAAGCTGGTAGCTAATAAAACAATAAAAAAGAAGAAACCATTCATTCCTCTTAATCAGAGACCAATCTATCTATACATGAATGAAAGTCCCTCCTGAGACCTCAAGCCACCAAAGAAATAAGGCTCCAATTTTATTTCTGAAACCTGACTTATTTTCTTTAAACATCGACATTTCACCCAACAGGAGAGGCTCTACCAACAGTCTCTAAACCGGTTACCTCTATACAGAACCCTGAGAAGCAGAAACTGCAACTGGCAGGGCGAGGGAGGGGCCAGAACCCTCCATGCTGAGGCCTGCCCGCCTCCATGCCTTTGCCCACCCTGCTTGCCCCACACAGGGTGCCGCTCCCAACATATGGAGCCCTCCCCCGTTCAGTGAGCACACAGCAAGCCCAGAATTGCTGACTGGAATGAAGTTGGAGTCATACATAATATCTGTTTTCTACTAGCCTGACTCATGTCTACTTTCCGTCCCCACTTTCTAAAATGGTTTCCCCTATCCTGCTTTCATTGGGTTAAGTTCTACTCTTCCTTCAAGGCTCAGCTTAAATGACACTTTCTCAGCAAAACCCCTGCTGACCTCCCAGACAAAATCAGGGCCGGCTGTTAGATGCTGTCAAAACTCATTACACTTCTTCATAACTTTATTTGAAAATTTTAAATTCTTTAAAAAATCTCTTCAGTTATCTGACTTCTCCAATAAATGATAATTTCTCTAAGATCAGAGACCATTTCTGTTTCATGCATCACTGTGTTTCCAAGGCCTGTCATAAAAATAGATATTCATATTTATAAATGAATAAATAAATAGGCAAAATAAGAGGTTTTGACCAAACATTACTCCATGACTCTTCCTGCTAAGAAGGCCCATAATGATGTTAGTCGGCTCAGGCTGCCATAACAACATACCATAGACGGGTGGCTAAACAACAGATTCATTTCTCACAGTTCTGGAGCTGGGGAGTCCAAGGTCAAGATGATGGCTGATCTGGGGTCTGGTGAGAGCTCCCTGGCTCACAGAGGGCTGACTTCTCACTATGTCC
The DNA here is from genome assembly GCA_004026665.1 of Murina feae. Classification (NCBI taxonomy): domain Eukaryota; kingdom Metazoa; phylum Chordata; class Mammalia; order Chiroptera; family Vespertilionidae; genus Murina; species Murina feae. The sequence goes on along the minus strand of PVJC01053891.1, from coordinate 6,809 downwards.
TCATCTGGCCTTTGCCTGGTACAGGTATGTATAAAGAGAGTAAGAGAGAGACCCCTCTCTTCAGACCTTCTTATAAAGGCACTAATGCTATCATGAGGGCCCCACCCTAATTACCTCTGAAAGGCCCTATCTCTAAATGCCAACATGTTGAGGGTGAGGCTTCCACATATAAATCTGGGGGGATACAAACGTTCAGCCCATAGCAATAATACAAAGGGCCCATGGTTTTGTCCTGTTTCAGGATACCATCCCTAAGTGTCAGGGAAAAGCCTCTGAACATAGATAGCTGTCCTATTCCCTAACCACAGCCTCCCGCCCACGACAGTGGGCAGCTGCATCCAGTCAGTGAGGGTATGCACACAGGCAAGGCAGTGATGACGAGGAGCAGCCCAGAGATTGGGAGCACAGAGTGGGGGCAGGTGGGAGAGACGGGGTGAGGCTCAGTGGACCCCTCAAGGGAGGCCATGAAAGGCCCTCATATGCCGGGCTGCGGGGCGTGATCTCCTTCTCTCGGCTGTAAAAAGAGCAGGCTGCACAGATGAGGAGTTCTTCCAGCTGTAGGACTCTGATTCCCTGGGCCCTGATGAGCAAAGCCCAGACACAGGTGGTGACAGGAGGTTCTGTGAGGCCGAAGACACCCACCCAAGAGCAGCAGCTGTTTTGTCAAGTGGCCAGGTCATATTCAGGCCAGGCTTGCTGAGAGACCCTCAGAAGGAGGCGAGTGGGGAGCCACAGAGCTGCTACCACAGGGTCTCAATAAGCCACTCAAACTCTAGTGAAACTCTGGGGCAAACCACAGGAGTGTGACCAGCAGGTGGCCTCGGCTCCGAGCTAAGATAGAAGTCGAGGTCATTTTTCTCTCTGCAGGTATTAATGAAGCATGTACTTAGCAGGCCTCCAGTGAGCACTTTAACACCATCGTTACATGAAGAAACTGGCTAGAACAGTCAGTTTGCCTTTGGTTTTCTTCCCCTTTGGTTTAAAAGTACAAACTTTAGATGGCATTTGTCCTAAGTCCAATTCTAGTCTGTTCAGCTGGGTTACTTACCCCTGAGTCACTTACCCCTTCTGCTTCTCTATAAAGCAAGGATAGTCACCCCACCAACCAGGCTACAATGAAAATGAGATTAAAGGAAAGGTGGGAAAGCTCTACCATCGGTCCAACACGGCACAATCACAGGCGGCCCAGAGCGGATGGAGCAGGAGGAGTGGACAGCTCTCAGCCTGAGAGGAGACCTGGAAACTCTGAATATGTTTCTCCTGAAACCCCCTACAGTCCAGTGACCCCCATGACCACCCTGGTGGGGAGGGCCACTGCCCAGGATGCCATCAGAATGAACTGAGAGGACATGGAGGAGGCCAGCAGGGTGGGCTAACACTCTATGGAGACCTGCTGGTGTGTGGGAAGAGGGCAGCATCCCAGCTGGGCAGAGGAGGCTGACAGGGCACTCTCTCTGGAGGTGGCCCACTCGCTCACCTGCACAGCAGAGGCTGCTGCTGCTTTGCTGTTGGGAACAAAACAAGCAGCTGGGTGGGGTGTCCAATTATGGTTCTGGCCCCCAGAAAAACTCCCCAGGTGACAGCACCCTGATCTTCCCCCAAGAATTGTTCCTTTCCTACTCTCGGTCCAAGGCCTGCAGGGGTCGACCTGTGGCCCAGGTTACTAGTTCAGGTATAGGCGTGTTACCCAGCATGTGCCAACCAGGCCCAATTCGAGCTAATCCTGGGGTCTTCACTTCAGCAACTAGGCAAGAAATGCCATCCCTGGCTGGACACAGCTCTGAGGTACAGAACCAGAAAGTGGAGAGAGGGTGTCAAGCAGAAAGAGAAACTCAGACAAGGCAAGCACCTGGCTCTGAAGCCTCTGTATGAGTACCTGGGTCAAGCTAAACCAGAAGCTAAAATTCTCCCCTTTACCTTGGGCTGTTGAGTTGCAAAATCCAATAAATGGAAACAGTTTGGGTTTGGGCTTTTGATCAATTACAAAGGAGTCCTTGCTAATAAATACACGGGTCCCACAAGATCACTCTGCTTCTCTGAAAGCTGAAGCATTGAAGAGAATCTTCAGCAGCTTCTCAACTCTCTAGAGAGTCAAGTCCTCTGTGATTCCTCCTTCCCCGCAGGCTTTTGGATGGTTCTCTGTGCATCGGACCCCCGAGTCCTACAAGCCGGTTTCTCTGGGAATTCATCTAGGCTCAGCTTTCTAAACTGCCTCCCTCAACCTCATTCATTCTCTGTTGCTGTCTTCAGTCCCAACACTACACACTCCTGTAAACTGGATGCCTGGGACTTGCCTTGCTTCCCACTCCACCCATCCTGGTACATGCACTCCTAGTTCCCTGGTAGGAGCCGCAGTCTATGGTTGGCAGCCATGCCCTTCCTCACCCAGCTTCAATGTCAAGCATGCCCCCCTCCATCCCACCTTGCTCGGCAGTTCAGATACCCCACTGCGATTTACTTCAACACCATTCATGGGATGTCTACTCCCCGCCAGCTGCAGTCCCGAGCACTGGGTTTTCAAAGATGGCTAAGATGTTGTCCATGTCCTGAAGGGGGGCATCAGGTGCATATGTAAAAATTTCAAAATACAGCAGACACTAATCAAAGCTAAAGCAGAATGCTGGGGAGAAGCAGGAGAAGCGGGGGGGTGCGGGTTGGGGGATGGAGCACTTGATTGTGTCTGGAGCATTTGGGGAAATTTCCTAAAAAGCTCAGGACCGAAACACATCTAAATTCCTCCATCTGGCATCCCCAAGGACCTCCGCAATCTGTCTGTGTTCTACATACTAACACCCGCCCCAAGTACAAGCCCCCGCGCCACCTCATTCCCCTTTCCTTCTCCAGGGCTCCCTCAGCTCCGGCCCGTCAGTTCCCATAACCTCCTGCTTACACGGGAGGCATACTAGAACCCCTCATGTAGTGACTGCTCTCCTGTATGACGAAAGCACTTCTCTCTGCTTATCTAAATCCTATTCTACCCTTTCAGGGACGACCAGGGAGTTTTATTTCCTCTGAGACGACTCTGCCCCCTCTTGCAAGCCGATGCCGTTATCGGGGAAGACCAATGTCTGCCACGTGCCTGCTGCCTCTGTGCCCGGGCACCCAGCAGCCGACATGACTCGCCAGTCGTCACTGGCACCCCTCCCACTGCAGCTTCACTAGGTGCCCAGTTAAACATCCACTGGAGTGGGCACATGAGTTAAAACACTTTGCTGCCCCAGAGTTGAAAGTTGTGCCACAGGTTTGGTATGTAATCAGGAAAGTGAACCATAACCAACACTCAAGCACCAACTCTGTTCAAGATCATGAAAGAGGGCAGAGATGGGCACAGCACTGCCCTGTTTCAGGAGCTCCTGTCCCCTGGGAAGGCAGATCTACTGGATATGCCATCATGTGTGAGCTGTAGACGGTCACTACCTTACGGGCAGGAACCATTGTATCTTCCTCTGCAGAATCCTCGCACTGTCCCAACCCAAGAACTGAGCACTTAGCCTCAGTAAGTACCACGATGGCATCATCCATTAAAAAAAAACACAGGGCAAACAGAGCTGCATGGCTAAGCATCTGAGCCAAGACCCTGTCACAGGGTCCCACTCGCCCTCTCCCGGCTGGAGATGTGACCAGTGTCAGGCCTTCCATCCTGTTCTGACAGCTCAGGTCAAGGCCGAGCACCGTGGGAGTACATGCCCTGCTGGGGCTGACCGAGCACCTTGCTGCCTCCTCGAGACCTGTGGGGCCTGGCTCGTGGGACAGCCGCCAAACACCCATCGTTTTAGAGAAGAAGCCTGTTCTTGGCATTGGTTAGTTCTAATGACACAAGCCAAAGCTCCAGCAGGTCTACCTCCCCGGCTGAAAAGAAATGAGCAAACATTTCAAAATGGCAGGAAATGAGTAAGTTTAAAACCAAACATTTCATTTTGACAAGAAAGCAGCCATTCTGTTCTTTCCATGATCGGAGCTGGAGAAAAGCCTTTTACAAGTGTATATAGTTAAAATCCCCTGACCTCTGAATTATAAATCAATCTCACCTCATTCCCCCGTACACTTGCACCTTTAGACACAGCACTTGGGCGAAAGAAACTTCCCAGCATCTTATCTCTGCTGATTCTCCAAGCGACAGAGTAAGACAGGCAGAGAAGGGATCGCTGTGTACATTCACCTGTGACGGTCACGGACTCTACCTGCCATGGTCAATGGGAAGAGACCTGACCACACCGACCTGGTGGGGAACCACACCTCCCATGCCGGTCAAATCTCGCCTGGGCTTCTGTGCTTTTCCACCTGTCACACCACAGTGACCTCAGCCTAGGGTCACCTAGGCCCCTGCCACTGAGCAACCTGAGATGTACCTTGCAGGTCACAGCTGCTGACGGTAAGAATGGTACCTGGCGGGTGGGGGCTCAGACCACTTTCATCGCCTACAGGAGGCTCAGAGCCCGGGGTCAGGTTCTGGCTCTGCCACTTACTGGCTTTGTGGACTCAGACAAGTGACTGTACTTTCTCAGAGCAGCTTCTTCATCACAAAATGGGAAAGTGCCTAGGTTTGTTGTTGAGCGTAAATGAGGCAACACAGGGCAACACACGCGCCAATGAGCCAAGGTCTGCATGCAGCTCGCTCCCATGACGGTGGTTCATTTTACTGTTGTGTCTTTGTAACAAGCCCTGAATAGCACTGGCCGCCACCCAAGAACAGCTCAGGGCCTGCAGGGAGCAACTGCTAACCACTCCCTAAACCGGCACTGGCACAATGGCTCACTCACTGCCGGCCCACAGGTCTGCAAGCCCGCGAGGCAGTCTGTCCCTCAGGGGCCTGCTGGGTCAGCACTGCTGCCCTCTGAGGGAGAGAGGTGCTCCCTCTAAAGCTGACTCTCCCCCCTAGCCTGTCCAGCAGTCTGTCTGGGTTATCCAGACAGTTGGGAGATGAACCAGGACTCAGTTCTCAGACCCCGTGTTACCTGCCCCTTCACTGCTAACAAAAAAGGGACGTCTGGGGGTCCCTGGGGAGAAGGTGGCATTCAGCTCCCCAGTTGTTACTCCACCATAAAAGCCACTTTGGGGGATGAACAACCCTCATTCATAGCCACCTATTTCCAGTGAGTGTGCCGAGATCATAGGAACATAGATATTTATTCCTATATAAACTCATGAATCAAAGTTTAAAACACATCAAGTGTGAGCTCTGTAACTGAGATAAAGTGTTTGATGCATTTACTCAGATTAAGTCCATGAGAGTAATTCACTACTGTTTTAGTATTAGAAAATAAAATAAAGTTAAAACCCAGGCACCACCCAGCTGTGGCCCTGAAGTGGAAATTAACACACGAGTCAATGAGCAGACGAGTCTCCGCAGACCCACTCTTAGCTGGGGAGGGTCATAGCAATGACCTGGTCCTGCCAGTCCAACCTCTGTGGACCCAGCCAGGTTTCCCACAGCAATTCCATTCCCAGGAAAACAGTGGCTCCAGAAGTTGTCACTAGAAGGTTCTATTTGTTCAGGTGGCTAAGGCTAGTTAATAATCTCTACTGTTCTTTTTAAAATAAGTTTTTATTTAGTACCTACCTCGCTCCAAAAGAGAACTCTGAGCAGCAAGAACACCAAAATGTGAAGTATCAGTAGTGAAAAAATGGAATGCTGTATGGCTGATAAAGCGAAGGCGGCAGATCTATGCTAAGGGCAGGGAAGGATACATTACTACAGGAACAGTATGAATAATATGAATAAGTAAGTAATATGACCCCTGATGCCTGAAAAGATCTCTCAGTAAGCCAGTAGGCAGTGCACACACCTTGCCTGTGAGTGCAAGGTCTTAGGAGGGAAAGGGATAGACTTTCTATCTCTACTTTTAGTTATTTCTGATTTGTGTAAGCTTTTCTCCTTGGCTATCTTTTATGAAAGTCATATGAAACTCTAAATATTTAGAAAAAAATAAGTTAAGAAAAATAAATACATTAACAAGGAAAAGAAAATGAAACAGGAATAAGACCATTACAAAGATGTATACTGTGTAGACATATTTTATTACTATGTCTCTGCAATTTCTAACAGCTAATGGGAGAGAAGGAAATCAGATCAGGGACACGAGTCACCTTATCTTATTTCTCTGCACAGAAAAGTGTTTCTGTGGGCTTCTCTGCAGAGAAAGAAGAATCAGCTGACATGGAAGTGAGCACCAATTACATGAGGTGGAATAATATTTGCCTGTCCTTATGGAATTTATACTGTAATGGAAGAGACAGGGCTTTTTTAAATGGAATACAAAGATAATTTTGTAGTTTATATCCACCAATTTTTGGAAAACAAAATAGAATGGAAAATTATCAGAATGCATAGAAAATTTCAGAATGTATGAAGTATTTTCATCAGACTCATGTTTTTATGACATATACGTGTTATGATTGTGAGCTGCAATGTAAATTGTATCTAGTACTGATGGCCAAGGTGAAGAAAGAAAGTTGAAAACCACAGGCGTAAGAACCAAAAACCAGGCGCACAGGGGACTCACAGTGGGCATGAATACCTACTCTCTCTCTCATGCTCACTCTCTGTCCCCCACACATGTGTCTGCAAAACCCAAGAAACAAACCTAATAGGAAGAGACATCCCAGGAAGTGATGGGCATGGAGTCCATTTCCCACAGGATTTCTAGAGGAGGAACTGAAGCTCCAGGTAAGGAGACCGACTAGGGCCAAGGCTGGGCAGTGAGTTCCCTGCTGTCCTCAGAGACTACCTGGGGCCACCTTGGGAGTCAGCAATTTCTAGGTCATTCACCTGGAGGGGAGGGCAGGGGACAGGAAGGGAGGGGAGGAGA
>PVJC01053890.1:0-10674 GCA_004026665.1 Murina feae | reverse complement strand
TTGCAGGCCAGAAGGGAGTGGCAAGAAATATTCAAAGTGATGAATAGCAAGAACCTACAGCCAAAATTACTTTACCCAGCAAAGCTGTCGTTCAGAATTGAGGGTCGGATAAAGACCTTCACAGACAAGAAAAAGCTAAAAGAGTTCATCACCACCCAACCAGTATTATATGAAATGCTGAAAGGTATCCTTTGAGAATGAGAAAGAAGAAAAAGGAAAGTAAAAATTATGAACAACAAATATATATCAACGAGTGAATCTAAGAATCAAGTGAATAAATAATCTGATGAACAGAATAAACTGGTGAATAGAATAGAATCAGAGGCATAGAATGGAGTGGATGGACAATTTTCGGGGGTTAAGGGTGTTGGGGGTGCGTGAAGAGAATGGACAATAATTGTACACCTATGGATGAGGACAGTGGGGGGGCAAGGATAGAGGTTGGGGGGGGAAATGGGAGGAGGGGAGCTATGGGGGAAAAAAGAGGAACAACTGTAATCTGAACAATAAAGATAAATTTAAAAAAATAAAATAAAATAAAATTTTCTGAGATCAATAAAGAAAATTAATACCTGAAAAAAAAAAAGGCATTACAGTCAAGAGAGAATATTCAATGGAATTGATAAAATGATGTATCACTGACTAGATTAGTAATGTGAAAGGAAATCCCCATAGCATAAAGCGAAAAGATATATAAAGAGTTTAGATGTAGTTATCAATATTGATCTCATTAATTTCTTTTAGAGCATTCTTTTAGGCTTTTGTAGTCATTTCATTTTGGAAAAGGCATCTTATACTGGTTTTTCACTATCACAGCAGAAGTCATATAAATTTATAAACATTAACAATATCCCAGGTGTTTAAACTGAGATATAAAGTAGCTTTTCTAAAGCCACCAATTCTGTGTGTTTACATTCTTCACCTTGCCTTTCTCCAAAGCTGGGTCTTTAGTATTTACTTAGAAAGTAACAAAACATTTCTGTAAGACAATGAGCCCTATAGAAATGTGAAAAGACAAAGTATGCCCTGTCCTCATTGCCACTCTCTAGGATAACCATTGCTGACAGCTTTCTGTATGTTTTTTAAGACTTTCTCTGTATGTACAATGACATATGCAAAATGTTGAACAAAAATGAGTTCATATTTTTCAGCATCTTGCAGTTTTTACTCAATATTAAAGCACTGGAATATTGTCTATGTCTGCATACTTGCCTCATTGTTAACTACTGCATAGAATTCCACACTGGATACATTATAGTTTAAATAACTATTTTACAGTTGATGAACCTGTTCACTATAACCGATAATTAAAATTGTATCTTAAGGATTGATTCACATCAGTCATCCTTTGGTGTTACTTTAAAATGTTTTCTTCTTTCAATTTACTGTTTCTGTTTTTGAACACTTCCTTCTCTTCCGCCTTTTGTGTTTTTGGTGAATCTAGTTACTCTTGCTTCTCTTAACTGCTAATTACAATATCCCTCTTGAGTAGTTGTATTTCTTGATTTTACTTACTCTTTGAAATATTACATTAAATTTTGAAATCAGCTAGAAATCCTTAGGTTCTAACGACTAATGTCATTTAGCAGATGCTTTCCAGTAGAATTTAAGGGTGATGGGAAAGCTTATAATCTGAAGTGTCCAGAATTCTGAGACTGAGGAGAAATAATCAAGATTAATAGAGTAAAAAAATAATAAATAAATAAAAATAAACAACAACAAAAAAACATTAATAGAGTATAACCTTCTTAACTGATCCATTGGGACCAGTAATTGGGCAGTTAATCAAAAATAGTTGGTTATAGCCAGAACTAATAAAAGTGTTAGTACTTAAGCATTTTACTGTATTTATAACAAGACAATATTCATCCACCAATTCTTAAACTTGCTAAAGTCTTTTTATCAAAAGGATATTGAATGGTGTTCTCAGTGCTCTCACCAAAGTCACACCCTTAATGCATGGTGTATTGTTTTTATTTCATTTTGAAACAGTTTAGATACAGAATACTTTTAGTTATTTATAGTTATTCTTCTAAACTTTTCCAGTGTCTCACCCACACCTAATCCAGGTTAATTTTTAGTGACTTCTTTATGGAGTCCTTTTAGAACATTCAGCTTAGTTTGTTGCTGTTGTTTACACAGGGCACAGTATTTTTTTTTTGCACTAATATTTATTTCGTCAGCTTATATATGGTTAACTAGAGTATGTAGTAAATGTAACAAGTATGATGGGCATAAACCATATTGGAAATAAACACAAAAGATCTTTAGTAAGTTTATGTTTAGCTGGAGGAGGAAGTACCTGGCCCTACATACTATAGTAGAACTTGTTAGCCATGAACCTTCAGCAAGGTGTATATCAATCATGTTTTTATAGAGAGAATGAAGAGTTCAGGGCAGTATAGTGAATCCGCTAAGGGGAGGGTTAACATCATATCTACTGCACATTGGCATGAAAGAAGATCATTAGTTGAACTAGCACACTGGCAGAACTAGGTGACAAGAGGAAGAGAAAGTTTGTGGGCCTGTGTTTGCTTGGCTGTTAATACTCAAGTTATTTTCAGGGGCATATTTCACATTTAATTATTTTTTTAGTTTATTAAGAATGTTAGAGGGCAAATCCATTTTGATCTACCAATACCTGTTTGCATTATTTGAACATGGTTTGCGTTAGACTGAATTTAGCCATCCAAAATAGCTTATTTTGTGCTGAACTGTGAATATTAATGAAATATCTCTGGCCTGAAGCCAGGTAATCTTTTATTCTCCCCTAATAAAATAGATAATGTTTACCTGAAACAGATCTCAATCCATTTGCAATTCCAAAGAATTTTGAAAAATCCATTTGGCAGAAAAACTTAAACCAAGGAATACATTTGCACTGCTTTTTCTTATTATGGTAAATTACTTTAAACATCTTCCTTCAGTGGTTGTGCAATATTGCAATAAAATGCTGAGATTACCTTCTAGTTCCCCAAATACCCAGTTTCCTGGCCGTGCACACTGCCTAAGGGTTCAGTAAGTAGGTTAATTCTTCCTTCAGGGTTGGCCTGAGGGTTAGAGTTCCTGATGAGCCAAGTAGGAAGAAGGTGGGAAAATAAAGAAACTAACTGCTGAGGGAGAAAAACCACTCTTCTCCAGCTGGGGCCACAAGGTGATCTTTATTTTATTTCCTGTATTTCATCTAGTTCTGTTTTCTTGTTTATTCTTTGTTTTGTGGCTTATTTTGAAGCCCTATTGTAGCCAAACTCTTTCAACATCTGATAAAAAATTATGAAAGTGTTTTCCTGTATTTTCATGCAGTTGTTTTAGTGAAAGTTTTGAATCCTATTTCTTCTTGCCTTTTCATTTATTCCATTTATTCATTTATTTTACCTTTTTATAAATAAGGTAAGTTAAGGAAGGGAAAATCATAAAAAGTATAGTTTTATTTGTTCCTATAACATCTCAAGTACTAATAATACTGATGATGTTCATCTATGCTGGTATTTTATGTACTAATCATTTATCTCATTTTTAACAGACTTTACATTTTATTAAAGAAAAAACAATGACTCCCTGATTTTAAGTATTTGACCAAATTCATGCAGCTAGTGAACATAAGAATAAAAGATAATAGCTAAGATATGGATTCAAACTCAGGTCTCTCTGACTTCTAAGCCAAAGCTTTTCCTCCATGCCAGTATTTCTCAATCTGGAAATCCTGAAAGATCGATGTGCCCCAGATGTCATGATAAATTTGTCTTTTTGTCTCTTCAACATATTTACTGAGTGCTTATGACAAGCTGCATGCTATTCTAGGCATTTATGGGAGATACATTATGGGGAGGGGAGAAATTCGCTGCCTTAATGAGCTTACATTCTTAGGGGTAGATAATAAACTGAGGTTAGTTATATAATATGTTAAAAGGTTATAAATGCTATAAAAAAGAAAATTCTGTGACAATTTTATATTGCGCTTTGGGGGTGAGGACTAGATGGTCACACTGGGCTATCAAAGACTTTAAACTGAAAAAAAAATGAATTTAACTTACATATATTAAATACAGAAATCTATAGTTTAGCTCAGTGAACATTAAGTTTATTTTATTCAGCATTTCTACAAAGAGACAGTATCCACATTAATAATATTAAAATTTAAAAATACAGAAACAGTAAATGTAGAACCAGAAATAAAGAAATATAACTCTAAAACCCAAAATTAGGATCATTCAATTATTTTTATTTAAATATTTTTGGATTTTTAATTTGTAAATGTTTTAATTTTATAGTTGAAGGAGGTTAAGAAAATGCATTATACTTAATTTCATGATTTTGTATTTAATATTATAACGTTAAGATTCTGTGAGATTTCGTTTTAAAGGGTCAGTGTATTTCTTACATTTGAGAAACATTGCTTTATGCAGCATTGTCTCCTAAAAATGTATTTGATAAACATTGAGTTTATTTTAACACTTTGATGCACCAGCCATAACTCTTGTCTGCCAAGTTGCCATCTGGTAGTAGTACTGTCTTCTATCGAAAATATACTCTATACCCATCTAGTTCACATTTGTAGTGCTTGTCAGCAAGCACTGGTTATTCATATTGCTGATCAGGTTCAAACTATGTAGTCATTTCAAAAAATCCCATTTTGGTTGAGAAATTTTTACACACATTAATTTGTCCTATATAGGTCCTTATTATAGAAACTTCATTCTGTCCTTTACTGTGTTTTCATGTTTAAGATCTTTAAAATTCTGAGTGCCTAAATTTTTAAGTATAGATTATTAGGAGATGTGATAGAAATAGAATTAATTTTGTAACTATAAATTATAGTCAGTACATAATCTATGTTTCCTAGGCCAATTTTGGGGAAGATTTGAAGAGGTGAATTGGAGCACATGTTTATATCATGGCACTGAAAAAACTTCAAATTTAATATTAGGGTTCTCTATTTTCAAAAATGTCTTATGCCACGCTACTGTGAATATAATTAAAGCCATTGAATTATATGATTTAAATGGGTGAATTATATCTCAATGAAGCTAGGTTGTAGTTTTTATATAGAGCTTTGCAGCAGTCTATTTTCATTAACCATCTTTTTCTTTGTGATATAATTTTCATACTAGAAGCCCAATGCATGAAATTTGTGAACAGGCAGGGTCCCTAGCAGCTGCCTGCTGCCAGCTGGGGCCTTCATTCTGCGCTATCCCCTGGTGGTTAGCGCACGTCATAGCAAATGATAGAACTCCCAGTCATCCAATCAAACTCCTGTAGGGATACTTTGCATATTAACCTTTTATATATATATATATATAGATACTAGAGACCCAGTACACAAAAATTTGTGCACTCAGGGCGGGGGGGAGGTCCCTCAGCCCGGCCTGTGCCCTTTTGCAGTCTGGGACCCCTCAGGGGATGTCCATCTGCTGGCTTAGGCCCACTCCCCGGGGGATTGGGCCTAAGCTGGCAGTCAGACATCTCTCTGGCAGCCTGGGAGCCCTAGGGGGAAGTCCACTTACCAGCGGGTAGCAGGTGTAAGCTGCAGTCGGACATCCTTAGAACTGCTGAGGAGTCAGGAGAGGCCCCCACCTCCACCCCTGTACTGGCAGCCGTCAACCTGGCTTGTGGATAAGCAGAGCTCCCACTGTGGGAGCGCACTGACCACCAGGGGGCAACTCCTGCATTGAGCATCTGCCCCCTGGTGGTCAGTGTGTGTCATAGTGACCAGTCATTCCCAGTCATTCTGCTTTTAGGGTCAATTTGCATATTACCCTTTTATTATATAGGATAGAGGCCTGGTACATGGGTGGGGGCTGGCTGGTTTGCCCTGAAGGGTGTCCTGGATCAGGGTGGGGGTCCTGCTGGGGTACCTGTCAGCCTGGGTGAGGGGCTGAGGGCCATTTTCAGACTGGCCACACCTTCTTCAGAAGGGGGTGTCCTCCCAGGGTGCCTGGCCAGCCTGTGTGAGGGGCTGATGGCTGTTTGCAGACTGGCCAAGTCCCCCAGCAGGCACCCTCACCCCATGAGGGTGTGGCCAGCCTGGGTGAGGGACAGATGGCTGTTTGCAGGTTAGCCACAGCCCCTTCAGGGTGGTGATCCCCGCTGGGGTGCCTGGCCAGCCTGGGTGAGGGGCTAATGGCTGTTTTCAGGCTGACCAAGCTCCCCAGTGGGACCCTCACTCCATGAGGGTGTGGCCAGCCTGGGTGAGTGACTGATGGCTGTTTGCAGGCTGGCCAAGCCTCTCAGCAGGAACCCTTACCCAATGAGGGTGTGGCCATCCTGGGTTAGGGGCTAATGGTTGTTTGGAGGCTGGCCACCGCCCCCAGCGTTCCAAGTCTGGCTGGAAACAGGTATCTGGGATTATTTATCTTATATAATTAAAACTTTATTGCCTTGAGTGGAGGCCACAGTCAGCCAGGACAGGCGGGAGGCTTGGCTTTCTCCATCACTGGGTCCACCAAACCTCCTTCTTGCTCCAGCTCTGTTGCTGCCAGCAGCCATCTTGGTTGGGTTAATTTGCATATAGTCTCTCTGATTGGCTGGTGGGTATGGCTTGGGGTGTAGCAGAGTGACACCAATTTGCATGTTACTCTTTTATTAGTGTAGATAGTACACCAATACTCATTATGCCAACAGTTGTGTTTTTATATTTTCATTAAATAATATGCTAAGTGTCTGGTTGACCGGTTGGCCATTCAACGAATCAAAGCATAATATGCTAATGATATGCTAAGGCCATTCAACTGCTTGCTATAACATTCACTGACCACCAGGGGGCAGATGCTCTGACCTATAGGTTATCTTGGTGCTGGGGTCCGCCAATTCAGTCTGAGTGAGACAGAGCTAGACACATCCAGGAGCCCTCCCACAGTCCCTCCCAGCTGGCCTCTCCCCAGCTCTGATAGTGCACTGGTGGGGTCTCTCGGCCTGGCCTGCACCTTCTTGCAATCTGGGACCCCTTAGGGGATGTCAGAGAGCTGGTTTCAGCCCAATACCACAGACCAAGGGACTCCCCTGGTGCATGAATTCGTGCACCGGGCCTCTAGTGGTAATATAAAGTTAAATTCTAGGCTACCAAGCCAAAAAAAAAATCCATTTCAGTTTCCTTTTTTCTTTTAAATTGCAGAACAAATGATTATCTGCAGAAGTTTTCCCTTCCTTTGAATGATCTCCTAATCTCATCTCAGTTATGAGCATGTTCTTTTGGCAGTATTATCCTTATGGCAGACCAGAAGGACGGAAGGTAAGGAAAGTCAAATGAGGATAGCACACCAGTAGAGCACTTGAACTACGATATCTTTTATGGAAGTAAATTTGTGGTTAGTAAAATTGTGGTTCCAGAGATGAAGTACCTGGAGTGATGGACTTAGGAATAGGTAGCCACTATGGATACTTGAGCTGAAGAATAAATAGTATTGTACAAATGCTCTCAATGTTTGATTGATGTGGGGGAAAGTCAGATGATGAGAATTCCTAATAAGCCATTCCAATAATCTATACATGGATTAGTTAAGGCCAGAGAGCTGGGAAGTGGAGAAATTTGGAACTGGGGTTGTGGTGATACTATGATTTTGATGGAAATGTGAATCTCAAAGGTATTACAAAGAAATGATTAGCAGAATTTATAATTGTAGATCTAAATAAAAGTAGGAAAAAAGAAAATGATACCAAGGTTTGAGCCTGGAAACACTGAAGATGTTAATAATTGTGAGAAAAGTTGTAGCAACAGCTCTTGGGCAGATGGACTTGTTTTTTATTATATTTCAGAAGTTGTGGCAGCATTTACATTAAAATGTTTAATGGACAGTGGTGGATAGGGAACAGGAAAGAAGGTAAGGAATGTATTTATAGATGGATATATGATAACCCAAACTTGATAGCATCTGAAGCCATAAGACTACCCTAGAACCTTCAGTAAAGAAGTGTCAAAGGAGTGAAAAACTTGGAATATAGCCTTGGGAAATTCCCAAAATTATATGAAATGAACTAGTGAGAGAGTTGGGAGGAATTGTTTAATCTCCAAGTTCTCATTTAACCCACAATGCCATAAATTCACCTAAAAATATCTATCAAAGTGGACCTCCAGTCTGTTCTGAGAACCTGCAGTGTTGTTTTGCTTAAAGGAAAGTAAGAGAGAATGAGGAGGAATAACTTCAATGGTTTACATAGTATGACATTGCGGGATCTTACGGAACTTGCTCAGACAGTATCTTTACTGCCACAACTCAGTGCAATGACTGTTACTGTCCCCTTTGTACTGATGAGGAACTGAAGGAAGGGCTAATTGTCTACATATCTTTTAAAAAATCAAGAGGGGGGGGGGATACCAAGTTTGGATAAAGAAGGGCTAGTCTTTGAGAATACATAGTGCTAGTCTCTTAAATTTTTCAGTGTAATTAGAGGAAAATTATTTCCATATAAACCTTCTTTTAAGGTGGGAACTTCTGCTTTCTTGAAAATCCTTGTTGATCGTGGAAAGTTTTCTTTAGTTTGTCATGGAACAGTCTCTAATAATATAGAACAGTAATAAGCAAACCGAACATCTATTCTCTTCAAAATCTGCCAAGTTTATTATAAAAAATGGATGGGTTGAGTAGTGAATAAACTATCTTAATATTTTATTCAAAATACATGTACCTGTTTAGCTAAAGATATTTTATTTTGACATGACTTTATACTACCGTGTCTGTTATTCTTAAGGAACTTGTTTTTCTGTAAACTACTGATTTAAATTATAGATAGGGACTATTTATGGAAAATGCCATACAGAAAATGCCAGGAAGAGTAGAAGGGAGGAGGAGAGACAGAAACATCCATGTGAGAGAGACACATCAATTGGTTACCTCCCCCCGACACACACCCATACAGGGCCCAAGGATTGAGCCTGCAAGCTAGGTGCATGCACTTGACCAGAATCAAACTAGGAACCCTTCAGTCCACAGGCTAATTCTCTATCCACTGAGCCAAACCATCTAGGGCTTCCTCCTAAACCCTCTTTAACATTATCTTCAAGTCATTGTACTTATTTTTCCCACTCCACAGCACATCTCTCTCTCTGTCTCTTTATGTCTCTCATTCAGTTCAACCTTCCCAGTGTGGATCTATTTTCTTAGCAGGTCTAGTCAATCAACAAGGAATAGCTAATCAGTTTCCCCAATATGTGACCACAAACAGCCTTCAATGTGGGAAGATGGGATGTGAGCTGGAAGAGGCTTATTTTCTAAATTAATACAACGTTTTACACCTATACCAATTAAAATCTTTTCTTTCTAATATGCACTGGTATATTTATATGTGTGCATATCTATCCATTTCTTTTGTAGGGTAGTTAATCTAAACTTCAAAATGTATTTTTGGGGCCCTAGGTAGTCATACCATTCACTACTAATTTGCCCCAAAATAGTTATAATCTTTGTAAATTCTTAAAATCTTTTTTTCTGAATGTCCTGTATGTTTTCCATTAGTTAAGCAACTCTTGACAACTCCTAAATATTGGAAGTACAAGAGAGTCCTCTATATCCTTAATCCATATTCGCTAGTTGTTTCATTTTCTATACTCAAAAGCCCCTAGACCCATGGATGTTAAACTGTGCATCAAGGTACTCCTGGGCATTGTAGTCAACTCACAGGGGCACTACAGGATATTTTAAATTTTTGAGAGAAACACAGTGACATCTGTTGGGCATGACCTGAACTACTACTATTAAGATGGGACTTTCTTTTTAGCCTAGGAGACTTGGGAAAACTACTGTAACACCAAGGGCCCCATGAACTGAGAAAGTTTGGGAATCTTCTGGGCATTAAAATTATCAAATAAACATTATCATTATTTTTTTGTACATAATTGATCAAAACAACTTAAATATAAAACCCAACTTTTGATAAGTAATTATTTAAAAAGTATATTTTTATCAAAAACACATCTATTAATGAGATGATGGGACTTTTTTCCCCTAGATTCATGTGTCTGTATATGAATTCTACTGACTTGACTGAACCAATATTTTGTTGTTGTTAATGTAAGCCTTAAAAAAAACCCTCTTTGCATAAGTAAATAGATGGAAATCGGAAGAGATTTATTATAGCAATGTCATTTTTCTTTGAACTCTATTTGAGTTATATACCAAAAATATAAGCAAAGAATTGGCAAACTATCATACTTGTAGAAATATTTATTGTGTAGATCTGTAATGACCAGTAGCTATTAGCCACATGTGATTATTTCAGTGTAAATTAATTGAAATTAAACTAAATTTAAAATTTAGTTTCTCAGCTATACTAACCATATTTTAAGTGCTCAAAAGCTATGTGTAGCTAGCAACTACTATATTTGACAGTGTAGATATAGAATATTTCTGTCAATGTAGAAAATACCATTGAATAGTGCCAGTCTAGACATTGAAGTCATCCTCTTTCTCAACACTTAACACCGATATTTTAAGTTATTTCTGTTTTTGGTACCCAGAGGTTTTTCTACTCAGGCAAATACAGTATACTTTTTTATTTTAATGTAATGTTATACTGATGTATTTTTAGTGCCTTGACTCTTTTAGTTAACTTTATTTTTGAGATTGTCTTTGATTTATGTAGGTTTTGTTTTTTTTTATTTTTATTTTTATTTATTTTTGAAATGCATTTTTTTAAATTTTTAAAAAATTATTATTACATAAAGCTTTACAAAGATTAGTA
>PVJC01053889.1:0-10673 GCA_004026665.1 Murina feae | reverse complement strand
GTGGGAGAATTTCTGTGCTGGAGACACCCTTATGGGGCAAGAGTTGTTTCAGTGGAGCTTTTATGCTCACTGCATCTGCCCCGAGTGTGTTCCTTGTGGATCTGTTTTGTTTAGGTTAGTCCCACTCTGGCCACTGGGTGGGGCTGGCTCCTGTATCTTTAAGGAGGTGTTGAGTTAGCTTGGGAGGGGCGGGGCCTCAGGGAGTTTGCAGGGCAGGGCGGAGCAAATAGCTATGGCGCTTTTCAGCGCTGCGCTGAGAGACGCCAGGTCTCTGTGTCCCACGGTAATTGCTGCAAGCAATGCTGAGAGAAATCCGCTTTGAATTTCCTCCCGGTGCCAGTCAGTCCCCCTTCTCCAGGTGTCTGGGTCCTCAGAAACTCGCTTGGAACTGGAGTTCAGAGCCGCTGGGGACTTGTGGCTCTCTCCGTTTTGGAAAAGAACCGCATCCCCCAGCGTCAGCCCTTCCCCGAGCCCCGTGCGCGCGCCTCCGTACCTCTGCACTTTGCTTCCGCTGCTCCTCTGAGTCTCAGACTCTTCTCTAGTTGTAGGATTTTCACTCAGCCAGCCTTCCTGTGGGTGCGAGTGGTGTCCATGTGCTCTTTTCGAGGTTTTTCTGAAATAGTTGTTCACGGCTGCATTTACGGTGTCTACCCTATGCCGCCATCTTGTTTCTCAAATCCTATGGCATTTTGTTATAGCATCTTAACTTGACTAAAACAGTTTCCAAGCATGTGAGCCCCATTAGTCATCGGGACCAGTGATTCCTTTGTTATGTGAGCCTTGTTGATGTGGGTCTTCTTTTGCCCTGCTCTGCCACCACCTTTAGGGTACTGGATGGCCACTCTTGTCCTCTGCTCCCAACTTTACTGTATTAGTTAGGACAATACTTTCTCCCGTGATGACAACACTCCCATCCCACCCAGACTTTGGTGGCTTAAGGTAATCAGTTTATTTCTCCCTCATGTAATAGTTCAATGTGGGTAATCCTGATTGGTGAGTGGCTTTTTACCAGGTAGTGAATTAGGTTTGAGTCCCCTTCAATCTTGTGCATCTTCCAACCTCTGGGACCAAGAAGTCCTCTGTATTCAGCCAGAGATGGGCAAAGGAGACAATGGAGAAGACTCACCTGATTGTTACCTGCCCATGTGTGGTAGTGACATGTATCACTAGGACAGCCCATAGTGGACACTAACCCGCTACAGCCACTGGATGTAAGGGGACCGGACAAATAGTCTCTGGTTAGACAGCTGCTTCCCGTGACAACCCCACACGATTTTGGTAGAGAGTAGCCATTTGTACCTTCTCACTCTAGGGCTGTCTCTAGCCCTAACAGTGAGCACATAAAAGGCTACACATTAAGTTTGCTTGAAGGAATTCAGGGCCTGTTAGCCATATCACATTATGAAATATGATAAAAGAGGCATGAAACACATGAAAACCCTACTGTACACATTAGATGGAGGCAAGTGGAATTGCCATTTTGTAGATTAAAAAAGAGTTGAATACTAGCAATTTCATATGACTCAACCTAATATATTGGGGAAGTGCCTCAAAACATTTTTTTCTTAGAACTCTAACTCGTAAGTTTGGGAAAAACTTGCTTATTCTATACTGTGCTGGGGGAGTGAAATGTACTTTGGCCAATTAAAAAAAATCTTGAGAAAATCTTACATTGTTTAGTTTTTTTAATCAGTGGTTTCCTAAGTGACTGTTGTTTATTCAGTGATTTCCAGGCTAATTTGTGTATATAACTCATTTTCCCCAAATGCCTGTTAAACTCTCATAGATTTAGTCTTTTACCCTCTGCACTTTGGAAACTTTACATGGAAAACACAAGGGAACCCATCAGTGAATCTTTTTATATAGAAGAAGAAACAGGCTTTTCGCTACAAAATCCACTCTAAGAACATTGGTGGAAATGATAAATGTTTGTTGAGTGAATGAATAACTTTGAAGTATCCCCATTACTCTGAGTCTTACGTTTTTCATCTATAAAATTAAGATAATAAATTAAATGGGAAGACCGTTTAAAGAGCTAGGAAGGGATGCATATGCGCTTCCTGCTTCCTTCCATTAGCATCCCTGAGATTGGAGGAGGCAGCCACTGCCACGTAGGGGACATCCCATTCCAGCAGCCACATGTGGGATTGCTTTGGTCCTGACGTGCAAACATGTTTAAGCCCAGCTTCTTGAGAGCTCACATGGATATTTGGGCCTGGCAGAGTTATTTTTATGTGCTCAAGAGAGAAGAAAATAAAGAGCAGCATCCTCATGTTGACAGGAAATGGCCGTCCTGTGATTCTAGGCTGGAGGTGGGGCTGCGGGTGGGGGCTGTGTAAGTGACCAAGCTGCAAAGTCCACATGGAATAACTTTTCCATGGTCTAATCTGGGAACCAGAACGTCCCGAGCTTGGACTAGAGTTATGGCTCTGCTTAGAGGACTAATTCACTGGGGCCAACATGGCCTCTGGCAGGGCCTTGGACACATCTGTCCTCTCCCTATCCTGACCTCCCTCTGGCAGCCTCATCTCCAGGCCTGGCAGAACCCCCAGAACAGATATTGTTCCTGGCCCCCAGCAAGGCTCCTCACTGACTTCCAAACATATGTGACTGCTTTGGCCAGCTGAGCCGGAGGCTCCTCTGCCAGGAGGCCTTGCTAAGACGTGTCTTTCTCCACCCTGTGCACTTGTCACGGCTTCCCGCTGAGTCATGTACCTGCTGCAGGACCCCCAACCCCAGGGCTCTTCCCAGCACCAAGAGGAAGCAGCCCAGGATCTTTTTTTGGGGGACTGAATGCTGTGCCTGTGGTCCAGGTTACCGTGAGGCTGGTGCCTGCATAGGCCCTCCTGTCAGCAGTCAAATGTGGTATCCAGAGCCACAAAGACCAGGTTTGCATCTTGACTTGCCACCAGTGAGCCATGTAACCTTAGACAGTTGTTCTACATTCTTTGAACTTCAGTTTCTTCGTCAGTACAATGGGGATACTTATTGCTGTTTCATCTGTCATTCAAGCATCTCATACTCACCGAGAGCATTGTTCTGCATGCTGGACCCTCAGGACACAAAGATGAACCACACCTGCTCCCTGCCTCCAACAGGTGGCATTGTTTACACAGAAGAGAATGCAAAAGTCAGTGCCAAGCCCTAGGCTAAGTATCCAAAACATGATGAAGTGGAAGTAAGTGGGGCTTTAAATTCAGACACATGGATGCTTGAATTCTGGCTCTGATATTGTTAGTGTGTGATGTTGGGCAAGGCATGCTTTCTGGTCTTTAGCTCCCTCATCTGTACAATGGGAAGTTTTAACTAGATGATCTTTTTTCCCCTCTAACATTCTTTGATTATATAAATTTACTGACCCAGAAATCCAAAGGAGCAATAAATCTTCCTAGTAACTCTGGGAAATAGGTACTGCTCCTCTCTCATAGGTTAGGAAAATGAAGCCCAGAGGAGATTAAAAATGTGTGAAAAGTTGCAGAGGGAGTTAGGTCTGACACCCTTCCATCCCTTTACTTTCCATAAGAAAAAAAGATCTTGATATTATCCAGCAAACAGAAAATCGGTATCTGATTCATCTTACTATTCTCCATGGAAATGAGCCCTAGCTGGAAGCATAATAGGTATTTAATACTAGAATCATGGAGTCAAAAAGTGTAGCTTTGGAATCAGGCAGATCTGTGTTCAAATCCCAATAAGCCACTAATTAGCTATGGGACCTTAGTCAAGGTACTTCGATCCTCTGGTCTTCACATTTCTAAGGTGGTGAGAGTGAACATCCTGCCAGGGGCTGCTCTGAGCATCGGCGGAGAGACCATATACAGTACATCAAGTACTGGGCCTGGAACATGGTTGGAACCTGATAAACAGAGGATTCTCTAGGTAACAAAAGCTTCAAAACTGGCCTTTAAACCCAGGGTTAAGAACAGAGGATGATCTTGAGAATTCATTTCTTTTTATTGCTTCCTATCCTTTTCTCTGGGACACATTTATTTTTGAAATCCATGTGTGCAAAAAAGGAGGGGGAGTTCA
Source organism: Murina feae (assembly GCA_004026665.1). NCBI lineage: Eukaryota > Metazoa > Chordata > Mammalia > Chiroptera > Vespertilionidae > Murina > Murina feae. Next base: position 6,644 of record PVJC01053889.1, on the reverse strand, counting down.
CAGGAAGAAAGAAGAATCAGAGGGTACTGTGTTCTCATCCGTTGTCATTCATTCATTCATTCATTCATTCATTTATTCATTCCAGAACATTCTCTGGAGGAAGGATATAAATGCATATTGACTACTCTCTGTTTGCCAGATACAATGCTTCAGTTTTCACATGTTATCTGATATAAAATAATGAAGAAACAACTTACTGCAGTAGAAATATTATATGCTTGATTGTCAGACAACCCGGTCTAAATGCTAGTACCAGCACCTTTTTCTCAGTGGCACTCGGGAAAAACTCACTTAAACTATCTCAACCTGCTTCCTTATCTGTCAAGGGGGGTTAATAATCAAAGAATCATCACTGGAGTGGAAAGGGATGATGTTTGTAAACCATTCCACATATGGCTTGGCACAAAGGAGAAGGCTGTAAATAAAAATGCTGGCTCTTTCCCCTTCCTGTATCCTAGAGAACTTTGTTTTAAAAAAACAAAAATTATGGCTTGTAGAATTGGGCTGTATTTGCTGAATAGGGAGCCCTCTTCTAGTATAACACTGTGGACACTTTGATTACCTAATCTTTCAGGATGAAAGAGTGGGATGGTATCTTTCCCCTTCATTTTATCAAAGCCATCCCACTGCTAGCTGCACTTGCTTCACAAGGCTGCCACGAAGCAAACTCTGCACTGGGGAGTGGGACTCCTTTCTTCCAGGATTTGGGCATCTGTTTTCCCTGCAGCTGGACAGCCAAAGCCCCAGTGCTGCCATGGAAAATCCTGTGAGCTCAGCCCCGGCCTCAAAGGGCTATTGTTATGGGTGGAATTGTATATCTGAAAAAAGATAAGTTGAAATCCTCACTTCTATCCCCTCAGAAAAAATGTGACCTTATTTGGAAATAAGGTCTTTGCAGATATAATTAGTTAAGATGAGGTTATGGTGGAGTAGGGTAGGTGCTTAATATAATGTGACTGGAGTCCTTATAAAAAGACTGTGTGACAACAGAGGCAGAGACAGGAGTGCTGTAGCAATAAGTCAAGGGATGCCAAGAAGTGCCAGTCACCACTGGAGGCTAGGAAGAGGCAGGGAAGGGTTCTCCTCTGCAGGTTTCAGAGGGAGAAGTGTATGTACTATAGACGCTTTGATTTTGGACCTCTAACTGCTAGAGCCATGAGACAATACATTTATGTTGTTTCAAGTACTTGGTTATGGCAGCTCTAGGACACTAATAAGATATTCAATGAGGAGCTATTTCATCTCTATCTTAAATGTTCAGAAACTGGAGCCCCTAAATGTCCTCATTTCTCCAGCACCAACAACGTAGTATAGGACTCGATAGAGGTAGTGGGTTTATCCAAGGAATGAGTGAGTGAGTGAATGGCTGTGGCTCAGAGAAGGAGTGTGAATTGGACAGGGCATCATGATTATTGGAGACAGAATCTGCTCTTGAACTTGCTTCTGGGTGTCTAACAGCTATTTTGCTCCACCAGGACAATCAGAATAGCTATCAGTTAGCTAGCTGCCTGGTTACAAGCCTGGGCTTTGGAATGTCTAAGCCTCAGTTTCCTCACTTGTAGCTTTTTACCTACGTCAATAAATAAACTTTCAATAAATGTTAGCTGCTATTGTTATTATTGCTATAACAATATCTCATATCATACATCAAGTGGCTCACGTGCTTTATTTCATTTAATTCTCAGGGGAAGCCTTGAGATAAATATTATTATTCCAGTTGTTCAGATGAGGAGGCTGAGGTGCAGAAAGGTTAAATACATTGTCTAAATCACCCACCTAGAAAAACGGTGGTGCTGGCCTACAGACCAGCCACACAGCCTCCTGTTGCCTCTTAGCACTCATCTTCATCTGCCTTCATTCAGACTCAGCTTCCTGAGCCTCAGAATCAGCCACTCACTGTGGGATGGCCGCAAGCCCTCAATCTTCGGACTTGCTAAAATAGAATTTTAATCATGATAAAATCACTACCCTTGTACAAATATAAATAGGTGTTAAAGATTTTATTTTAACTTGTTAGTTACCTCATCAATTAATAAGAGGTTAAAAGAGAATTTGACTTATAGAGACTTACATTTTCTTTCATACAAAATCCATTTTGATCCCTATGAGCGGGAATTATTTGCATTGTCATGAACAGGAAACATTTTTATTACTGCTAATTTTCTGCAAGTTAAGTTTTATCCCCCACAGAGTTATAAAATAGCTTAGTCAATCTAAAACAAACAAAGGTATATAGACTCTGATAACCCTTGGATAATGCTCAGAATTCAACTGAAAAAACACTCAAGAATCGCTTTTGTCCATTTCTAATCTGACAGAATTTCCTGATAATCCTTGTAATGTGTGCACTGAAAAGCATTTTTATCCATGAGATATATAAATTCCAATAATTTACTAAGAAAGAGAGAATTGAAAGAAAAATGGGCAAAGAATGCTAAATATGCAATTCACAAAATAGTCAATAAAAGTGAAAAGATGTTCAACCTCATTAGTAATAAAATAAATTCAAATTAATATATTACTTCATGCACACTAGATAAATTGATAAAAATTTAAAAGTTTTGAGCATTTGTAAAAATATGGTCTCAAGAATTCTCATACACTGATGGCAGGAGTTTCAATGGGTCAAATCAATTTGGAGAGAAATTTGACAATAAAGTTGAAGGTGTGTACAGCCTATGACCAAAAAAAATCTACTCTTAGATTTTCAAGAGAAACCCTTATAGACATGCATAGAGAGACATGTGAAAATATGGTCATGGCATCCTTATTAGCAATAGCAAATAATTAGAAATGAATACCAATCATCAGGAGGATAGAAACAATAAATTGTGGTGTATTTTTCTGTTTATTCATATAATGGAATACTATATGGCATTCACATTGTTTGTGGGAAATGAGTAAACTTGTCATATCGCTTTGAGACGAGTTTTTTCCAAAAACAATGAGTAGAGACAGCCGTCAGATATGGAGGGCCTGGCATTTCAACAGCAACGAAAATGTGCAAGACAACTCAGATAGACTTTGCAAAGTCAGACCATTATTGGATTTCTTTCTTCCCGTTACGACTCGATTTGGCAGGAAAATGCCCGCTTACATTGTTAAGAATAAAATTGGGTTACATGTATCAATATGGATAAATCTCAAAAATGATGTTGAATGAAAGAAGCAAGTTGTGGAAGAATCAGTGCAAATTGTCAAAGCTTTAAAACATGAAAGAATAGCATTATTGTTTTACAAGTATGTATATGATAGAAGTGTAAAAATCTGAGAGGAAATAACATACAAATGTCAGGACAGTGGTTTCTTTTGGGATGCAGGGAAGGGAGTGAGGTTCGGGAGGGTGACGTTAACTGTTTCTGTAGTCTTAATTTTTAATAAAAGCGAGGGATATGCAGATGTTTGTTATACTGTTTTGGTACTTTTTATATTCCTGAAATAATCATAATAACAGTAACAATGATGATGATGTACTTGTATGTCATTTCTCTGTGCTTTAAATTAGAAAAAATAAAACTTTTCTCCCCACAGTTAGAAAATGCTCCACTTATTTAAAGAACCTCTAAAAACCCTGACAAAAGAAACAAATGCAGGCAGTTGGCCCTTTGGAGAATCAGTCAAGTGTATGCATTCTTTGTTGGGATTTGGATCTTAATTTGGATTCAGAGGAAGCCACCGAAAAGTTGTAAACCGAGGAGTGATCTCATTCTTGGCTTGCAAGGACTTTTGGGACTCATTTCTTTCTCCCTTTTCCATCCTCATCTGCCCGTTCCAGCTTTGATTTTTCTTCTAATAACTTCACACTTCTGGTAGGTTCCTAGTTACACTATGCGACTTCACACCTCGTGTACTCACTCATGGTACTTGGGACCTCTTTCTCCCCCTTTTCTTTCTGGTTAACTCATGCTCTTCCTTCCAGCGAAGGCAGTGCTCTCTCTTAGGAGGTTTTCTTTGCTCCCTCAGGGTGAGTTAGGTTCCCCTCTGAACTCCCAGAGCTCCCTCTGATACTTATGTATAACCTTATTTAATTTTCGTCTGTTCAGTCCCCAGCAAAGTGCCTGAGTCCGAGTGAGTGGTTAGGAAAGGGGAAGTGCTGTTTGTGCTAGAAGGTGTAAATGGGGTGTTTGTCCAAGTCTGCCCCAGCACTCCTGCTTTTTAATAATGGCTCACATGCTTAGAAAGTAACATTTCAGTGTGAATTAGCTCCTATGAGCCTTTGTAAGACTTGGTTAAGATCTTGGAAAAGACACTTTTGGAAAGGGGTAGGAGTGAGGTAGGTGGAGGGAAGGACTGAGGTTCAGAAGGATATTATAGCGATGAGTCCAGACCGAAGAAACTTCCAATCACCACTCAGCAATTTGGGGACTGGGTGGATGGAAACCCAGTCTCTTCCTTTTGTTCTACCTTCTGTGGCTTGAGAAAACAGCTGCTCTGTATCATCTTATTAAAATATCTTCCAATACTTGAAACAGGAAATGACTCTCCAGTTCTGGGGTAGTGAAACAGAGTCAGCTGCAGCAGGTGGCTTGGAAGAACCAAAGATAAGAGGCACTGGAGAACAGACAAGGCTCAGGAAAGCAATATTAAACTTGAGCAGGGTCTAAGAAAGGTTTCTGTAGTTGAACCAAGTTAAAGCAAGTTTGGTTCCAAAGGTCTGATAACCCTCCTAAATGTATGCACACATCTGGATACTGGACTGAATCCCAGTAGATATGTCCTTGAGGATCAAGTAAGGACAGACTTTTGTGCAAAAAAGAAAGGGATGATGAATGGTTACTCAGATGATGCTGACCAGGTGTTCATTATGAGAAGACAGAGTAAGACAGGCCATAAACAAGATACGGCTTCCACAGCATCTTGGAGTGTGGATGGTTGTCCTTAATTACTTTTGAATCTCAGGGCCAACCCAAGGCCTGGAACATGGCAGGTTTTCACCGAGGTTTGCTGAGTGAATGGATTTCTCTGGAGAAGTCTCATGACTGGAAAAAGCCTCACTAGTCATGCCTCATATATCTGGGTTAGAAAAATGTTGGTGGCAAAATAAGAAAACAAGACTTCCTGTAAGAGCTTTTGCCACCAAGCTGACCAGAAACATACCACATCCATGTTGGATTAAAAACAAGAAAATGCTCAATAGCATTTTTAATGGTTAAGACTTAGGGGGTTTTGGGTTATGATGGTGGTTTTTCAGCAGTGCCGGATTTAACCACTCGTCTTTTCCTTAGGAATACTCCCAAACACACAATAAGACTTAACATTGTAACAGCCTGGAAGGAATGACTTCCATGAATAATTTTCAAGTCTCTGGGAAGAATTCTCTCTGACCACAGCATTGATGGGATGAAGTTGAGAAATGACCTCAAAAATAGAACCACAGCACAAGGCTGGAATGTCCACCTGTGTACCAGAATATCTGGTTTCCCATTGCTTGAGAACAGCCTTCTAAAGTAGGCGGGCTCACTTCTCACTGTTCCTACTGTCCATCATGGCTCTCTTTCTCCTTCAATTTGGTACCTATTACTTCCAATCATGTGTTATGCTGAAAAGCTAAGTTGGCAGTGGGAAGGGCACCAGAGGGAGGGTTTTAGGAACACAGCATTCTGGGGGAAAATGTTAAATTGGGATTAGACATTTGAATTTTTATGAATTTTCACTTACTACTGTTAGGAGCTAATATTTAATGCTTATATCTAAACTAGGGGCCTGGTGCACAAAAATTTGTGCACTCTGGGTGGAGGGAGTCCCTCAGCCCGGCCTGTGCCCTCTCACAGTCTGGGACCCCTCAGTGGATGTCCTATGATGGCCCCAGTCTGCCAGGCGCCTTTTGTGTGTGTGTGTGTGTATGTGTGTGTGTCGCCAATGGGGACCTGCCCCCAGCCACATCTGAGGCTCGGAGCAGTCCTCCTGTGTGTGTCTACCTGCTGGGGGCCTGCCCCCAGGCACACCGTGGAGGCTTGGAGCAGGCACCCCCTCTATGTTGATCTCTCAGACTCTTGCCCTCCCCTGCATGTTGTTCTCTTTTTTGAGCATGGCCAGGTCTGGGTGCTGCCTGCCTCCCAAGCTTGCCTACTGCCCATCTTCCTCCAGCCACCAGAAAGCAGGGAAAACCCCGCCTTGTGGTCAGGCCAGCCTTTTCCTGCTCCCTGATTCCCGGAAGGGACCTGGAAAGCCACCAAGCAGGCCGCCGACTCTTTCCCACTCACCCATCTCCTGCAGCCTTCCTTTCCCACTTCCCGGTGCCGCCAAGGGGTCTGGGGAGCGCCAAACAGGACCCTGGCCCCTGCAGCCTTGCTTTCCTGCTCTCTGATGCCCCGCAAAGGGCCTGGGCAGCCACCAAGCAGGCCGAGACCCCCCCCGCCGCCTCTTACCCACTTCCCAGTGCCCTCCAACCCTGCCGCCTCTTTCCCACTCACGGGCTCTGGGTCCTGCGCTGTCCCACCCTGCAGCCGCTCTGTGCACTCGGGAGGTCCCTCAGCCTGGCCTGTGCCCTCTCACAGTCTGGGACCCCTTGGGGGATGCCCACCTGCTGGCGTGCCTGACCAGCCTGGGTGAGGGGCTTTAAGGTTGCCCACAGCTCCCATTGACCCAACATCCCAGCAAGGCCGGCTGGACGCAGGTTTCTGTCATTTATCTCTTATAATTGA
>PVJC01053888.1:0-10666 GCA_004026665.1 Murina feae | reverse complement strand
TGAGTGAATCTAAGAATCAAGTGAATAAAAAATCTGATGAACAGAATAAACTGGTGAATAGAATAGAATCAGAGGCATAGAAAGGGAGTGGACTGACAATTTTCGGGGGTTAAGGGTGTTGGGGATGCGTGAAGAGACTGGACAATAATTGTACACCTATGGATGAGGACAATGGGGGGGCAAGGTCAGAGGTTGGGGTCGGAATTGGGAGGAGGGGAGCTATGGGGGAAAAAAGAGGAACAACTGTAATAATCTGAACAATAAAGATAAATTAAAAAAAAAGATTTATAGTTTGATGTAGTCCCTTTTGTTTATTTTTTCTTTGTTTTCCTTTCACAAGGAAACATATAGATAAAGCATGGCTATGAGAGATATCTAAAATTTTACTGCCTATGTTTTCTTTTTGGATATTTAAGGTTTTATGACTTATATTTAAGTCTTTTATATATTTTGAGTTTATTCTTGTGTATGGTGTAAGTTAGTGGTCTAGTTTCAATATTTTGCATATATCTGTCCAATTTTTCCAATACCATTTATTGAAGAAACTGTCTTTACTCCATTGTATGTTCTAGCCTTTGTAAAATATTAATTGACCATAAAAGCATGCGTTTATTTTTGGACTCTGTGTTCTGTTCCATTGATTATATGCCTGGTCTCATGCCTATACTAGCCTGTTTTAATTACGACAGTCTTGTAGTATTGTTTAATATCAGGTAGTGAAATATATACCCAACTTTTTTTTTCTAAACATCGCTGAGGCAATTTGGGGTCTTATTGGGTTCCATATAATTTTCAAAAAAATATATATTTTCTAGATCTGTAAAATATGCCATTGGTATTTTAATAGGAATTGCATTGAATTGATAGATTGCTTTTGTCCAAGCATTCACCCATGGGGAAAAGCCATAAACCATCCCCCCACCCCAGGTGCAGCCCGACCGCCCTGACCATAAACGGCAATAATGATGGATTCCTGAAACAATGCTGAAATCCTGGAACTGCTTGCTCATCCATAGCCCCTGGCACCGGCAGCACCCAGTGGGGGGAAGCTCCATACATTCCAAAGACCACTTCCTCCTACCCAACCCCTCTCCTCCCTTACCTGCCCCAGGCCTTAAAAACGCAGCCCAGTTCGGTTCGGGTGCGGCTTCACTGGTCTCCTTCCCTTCCCGGGGCCATGAACTCATCCATTTGTTCCTAATAAAGCCTGGCTAATGTTTCATTTGGCTCAATCTTTAATTCTTCAAAGGCTTAATTAAACATCTTGGTGCCGAAGACCTGGGACCAGGTTCCCGGACCTGGACGATCCTCACCCCGGTTCACTCTTACAACCTGGGAAGCAGTGGACAGCAGAAGCTCGTCCGGGCTAACTCCCAGATTCTGAGTGACCTAAGGAGCTGAGTAGATTGGCCGGCCCAGACCCGATTCCCTGACAGGCCATCTCCCATTCCATCTTGGATTCCCTCGGAACCCTCTTTCTTCCTTAAGTCCATCTCCATTCTCACTTTTACCCCAATGGTGCAGAGGGCCAGGCCCCCTGCCTCTCCTCCCTCCCACCTTCTGTTCTCCGAGACCACCATTCCAGGGCTCTTGTCCAAAATCACGGCCGTGTCCTCCACGAGTCCTCCAGGAGGACTCCATCTGACCCCTAGAGGTCACGGGAGATGTCCCTGGCACCTAGTGGGTCCCCATCCATTTCCATTTTTGGGTTTTCTGTCAAGTGAGGGATGCTTCTCTTGGCGGACTTCCCCCCATTTTCTCGGAGAACAGACAGGGCTCTCCCCTAAACCATGGAATCCTCCGAATCCAAGATTGATCCACAGACGCCTCTAGGGTGTCTCCTCCAAAACTTTTCCAAATTGGGGTACTCTCAAACACTCAAGGCTAAGCACCTCATTTTTCTCTCCCAAAGGACCTGGCCGCAATATCCTTTAGACAATTAGTCTCATTGGCCCCCGACTGACGCCTTTGATTTTAATGTCCTACGGGATCTAGACAATTATTGCAGAAGGATGGGTAAAGATTCTGAAGTACCCTATATCGAGGCTTTTTGGGACTTACACTCCCGCCCCGATCTCTGCTCTCACTGCTCTACCCGCCAGATCCTCTTAGCCCAGGTCCCGCGTCTGTTCGACTTAGCACTCCTTCCCCCTCCCTCTGCCCCTGATCTCCCTGACTACCTCTCCGCTCTGCTGCCACCGTATATTTCCCCTCCTTAAACCAACCCGGCACTCCCGCCCGCCACCTGTTCCTCCACTTCCGCCGTTTCTCTGGAACCCGCTCCAGCCACCCCAGGGCTTCCCTCTTCCTCTACCCCCACCCCTTCGCCAGACCCTGCCCCAGACCCCAGCCTCGCCTCTCTGGTCACTGCCCACACACGGTCCCACGACCCTCCCACTCCCCTTTGCCCACTCAGGGAGGTTGCTGTGTCTGAGGGGCTGGTCTGAGTACACGTTCCCTTTTCTCTCCAAGACCTCTCTCAAATCGAAAAGTGACTAGGCTCTTTCTCAGCAGACCCCTCCCTTTATATCAAAGAGTTCCAATACCTAACCCAGGCCTATGATCTGACTTGGCACGATATCCATATCATACTTTCCTCCACCCTCACCCCGGATGTGAGGGAGTGGGTACGCTTTGCGGCGTAGCACGCCGCTGACAGGGACCAACTGGTAGACAGTATGGTCCCTATCGGGACCCAGGCTATTCCTAGTGAGGACCCCGGCTGGAACTACCAACCAGGCCAGGGGTCAGATCGGGGCAGGAAGGACCTCATGCTCCGATACCTCCTAAGGGGCATGGATATAGTATCCAACAAAGTAGTCAACTACGATAAACTCAGGGAAATTACTCAAGGTCCAGAGGAAAATTCTGCCCTCTTTCTAAATAGGCTACAGGGGGCATTTACTAAATATACTCGCCTAGGCCCGGCCTTGAACAACGGGGCCACGGTCCTAGCCTCCCATTTCATTTCCCAGTCAGCCCCAGACATCAGGAGGAAATTAAAAAAGGCGGAGGAGGGCCCCAAAACTCCTATACAAGATCTGGTAAAAATGGCATTCAAAGTCTATAATGCCCAGGAGGAAATGGCTGAAGCCGCTCACCAGATGAGGCTTTAAGAGAAGGTTAATCTCCAGACCCAAGCCTTGGTAGCTGCTCTGAGGCCGACAACGGGTAACAAAGGCTTTCAGGCTAAAGCCAAGGGTCCGGTGCCACCTGGTGCCTGCTTCAAATGTGGCAAGGAGGACCACTGGTCCAATGAATGCCCCAACCCCAGGCGGCCTCATAGGCCCTGTCCCATCTGTGGACTACATGGCCACTGGAGGTCCAATTATCCCAGCAGGGGCTCGGCCCTCGGCGCCTCCACGTGGAGAGACTGGACACCCCGCCCTCCAAGCCGGAGAACTCATCGGACTGGTCGAAGAAGACTGAAGTGGCCCTGGCTCCACCACCAAGGTCACCCTAGCCGAGCCCAGGGTCACACTCCAGGTAGCGGGGTGGATCGAGGCTTTCCCAACCTCATCAGAGTCGGCTGGGGTCGTAGCTGAGTTCCTGATCAAGGAAATCATCCCTTGCTTCGGCCTTCTCAACTCCATCCAGTAAGGCAATGGCCCGGCATTCATCTCCAAAGTCACCGAAGCCGTCACCACTTCCCTGGGCATTGACTGGAAACTCCAAGCTGCCTACCACCCCCAGTCCTCAGGCAAGGTCAAGCGCGCCAAAGGCCAGATCAAGCAACAGCTGACTAAGCTAAGTCTCGAATTACATCTGTCCTGGCCAGACTTACTGCCCCTGGACTTGGCCGGCTCCTCGCCGCTCCTAAGAGCCCCTCCCATCTCAGCCCATTTGAACTATTATACGGGAAGCCTTTTCTACTTTCCTCTCACCCGAGCCCAACTCCTCCCCCACCAGCCAGCTACCTTTCCTATCTCAGTCTCCTCCACAATCTCCTGAGGGCATACGCTAATTTAACCCTGCCTGACCCTTCCCCGGCCCCAGAGTCACAGGCCCCCTCCTCAGCTCCTGTATCTCCAGGGGACCGGGTCTTCATCAAGGCCCTTAATCCCAAGCCCCTTGCCCCATGCTGGGAAGGCTCTTATATGGTCATCCTCACGACCCCATCAGCAGTAACGGTTATTGGGGTCTCCACCTGGATACACCTCAGCAGGGTCAAGATATATGTTCCCCCACCGGACCATTGGACTGCTCAGCCTTCTGGCCCTCTCACCCTTCGGCTTACTCGGGAGCCCACACCCTAAGCAGCAGGTAACCTCTCCTTATGCATGGAGGTTCTTCTTAACAGAAAACTGGACCAATATAAGGGGAAATGGCTACAATGGTCCCCCGTATGACAGGGGAGCCCTTCTGGCCACTGCCAACTGCCTCCCTATCGGATGCCAAATAGCCATTTACCTAAATTTTTCTGACTTTCAATGTGAGGCTGTTCGTGGTAAGGTCGACCCCGCCATCTGCTTTCTCTACGATCAGACCCAGCCTGCCTGCCGAACGGATTGGCGGGATAGAAGCACAGGCAGTTTCTCCCCCATACCTGAGATCACACACAGGCAATTTCTACCCCACGACTGCAGTCAACAGACAGGCAGTTTCTCCCCACACCTGCAATCAACAGACAGGTGGTTTCTCCCCGCGCCTGCTATCACATGCAGGCAGTTTCTCCCCCATGCCTGCGATCACAGACAGGTGGCTTCTTCAACTCCCGGCAGAAGCTAGCCTCAGGCACTGGAGCCAGTCTTCTCTTTCTCCCCTGTCTTCTGAGTCTCCAACAGGCCTGGAGCAGCCAGAGCTGGAATGCTTGCATGGTAGCTGTGGCTGCCACTCTGGCCTCCGCCATCTTTGTTGGGTTAATTTGCATATTTGCTCCTGATTGGTTGGAGGGCGTGGCTTGTGGGTGTAACAGAGTAAGGGTCAATTTGCATATTACTCTTTTATTAGATTAGACTAGGGGCCCAGTGCATGAAATTCGTGCATGGAGTGGGAGTGGGGGGTGGGGGTGGTGTCCCTCAGCCCAACCTGCGCACCCTTTCCAATCTGAGACCCCTTGGGGGATGTCCGACTGCCCGTTTAGGCTCGATCCCACAGTGGGATCGGGCCTAAACGGGCAGTCGGACATCCCTTTCACAATCCAGGACTACTGGCTCCCAACCTCTCGCCTGCTGTTTGCCCCTAACCACTCCCCTGCCAGCCTGATCAATGCTTAACTGCTCCTATGCTGGCCTGATTGCCCCTAACTGCCCTCCCTCTGCCAGGATGATCCCCCTCAACTGCTCTCCCCTGAAGGCCTGTGTCCCTCTCAACTGCCCTCCCTTGCTGGCCATCTTGTGATGGCCATCTTTGACCACATGGGGGAAGACATCTTTGATCACGTGGGGGAAGCCATCTTTTGATGGTCAATTTGCATATTACTCTTTTATTAGATAGGACTAGGGGCCCGGTGCACAAAATTTGTGCACTGGTGGAGGGGGTTCCTCGGCCCAGCCTGCCCCCTCTCACATATTGGGAGCCCTCAGGGTGTGTCCTACTAATGGCTTAGGCCTGCTCTCTGCTCCCCTTGGGGTGTGGGCCTAAGCCACAGTCTGGCCTCCTTTTGTGGGAGGCAATCAGGCTAATCAGGGGAATCCACCAGACCCATCACCCCATTGCTGCAGCCACTTCCAGTCACCACAGCCACCAAGGTGTTTTCATCAACATGGACTCCAGTCCCTTCACCATGAAGAAATTACAACTTTCTTTAGGCATTTTCAAGATGTCTTTCATAGAGAATTACATTTCTTTCTTTCTTTTTTATTCTCACCTGAGGATATGTTTCCATTGATTTTTAGAGAATGTGGAAGAGAAGGGAAAAACAGAGAGAAACATCAAAGTGAGAAGAACACTTTGATTGGGTGCCTCCTGCATATGCCCTGACCTGGGTCCTGGCCAGGGAGGAGCCTGCAACTTAGGTACATGCCCTTGGTAAGAATTGAACCCAGACCCTATAGTCAGCAGGCTGAGGCACTATGCACTGAGCCAAATCTGCTAGGGCAGGATATGACATTTCTTAGCCCTCCAGCAGTGGACCTTCATTTTTTTCTCCAGGAGTGTGGTGGAAAAACCCTAGATCACCTTTAGGGATTCTTATTACCCAAGTTACTAAGAATATTACCAGTGGCATACAGGGAGTTTAGCCAATGAGCAGTCAGAAAAGATGTTTCCTCTGTAGTTCTCTCTGATCACTGGCTCCACCCCTGCCCCTCCTATCTCAGCTCCACCCCTGCCCAGGACTGTAATCTCTGGCCTACAATGCAGGCCTGGGCAGGGGACCTCCAAGCCCCTCCAATCACCGGCTTCACAGAGCACAAGCCTCTGTGATCACCGGCTCTAATCCTGCCTCCTGCCATCGCCAGCTCTGCCCTTGCCCCATTGGCAGCCTCTGGCCAAGGCTGCAGGCCTGGGCAGGGGACCCCTAGACCCCTGCTTTGCCAGCTCCACTGGTTCACAGGCCCCTGAAATCTCTGGTCTTGCCCCTGCCCAGGACTTATGCCTGGCTAGGGAACCCTCACACCCCTCTGATCACCAGCTCCGCCCTTGCCCATGCCTGAGGCCTCTGGTGAAGGCCTCTCACCTGAGAAGGGGACCCTCAGCCCCCTCTGATCACTGCTCCTCGGGCCCCCGCCTCCTCCGCCACCTGCCTGGCTAACAGGCCTGACCACTTCAGTGGCAGGGCTGAGCGAGACTGGGTGCCGCCATCTTGTGGCTGTGGGGGAAGCCATCTTTGTGACAGAGTGACATCTAATTTGCATATTACTTTATTAGATAGAATGTGGTATGGGTGCCCCCATCTTGTGGCCATGGGGGCGGCCATCTTTGTGACAGAGTGACACCTAATTTGCATATTACTCTTTTATTAGATAGAATGTGGTATGGGCGCCTCTATCTTGTGGCTATGGGGGAGGCCATCTTGTGGCCATGGGGGGTGGCCATATTTGTGACAGAATGATGCCTAATTTACATATTACTCTTTTATTAGATAATGTGGTATGGGCGCCTCCATCTTGTGGCTATGAGGGTGGCCATCTTGTGGCCATGAGGGTGACCATCTTGTGGCCATGGGGGCAGCTATCTTTGTGACAGAGTGGCACCTAATTTGCATATTACTCTTTTATTAAATAGAATGTGGTATAGGCACCTCCATCTTGTGGCCATGGGGGAAGCCATCTTTGTGGCAGAGTGACACCTAATTTGCATATTACTCTTTTATTAGATAGAATGTGGTATGGGCACCTCCATCTTGTGGCTATGGGGGAAGCCATCTTGTGGCCATGGGGGAAGCCATCTTGTGGCCATGGGGGAGGCCATATTGTTTCCATGGGAGCAGCCATCTTGTGTCCATGGCAGCGGCCATCTTTGTGACAGAATGATGCCTAATTTGCATATTACTCTTTTATTAGATAGAATGTGGTATAGGCACCTCCATCTTGTGGCTATGGGGGAAGCCATCTTTGTCACGAAGTGACAAATAATTTGCATATTACTCTTTTATTAGATAGGGTGTTCTTTAGCTAATCCCTTTACTTGCTTTATCCAGTCAACCCTACCCTCTTTCCTTCTGGCACCCTCTAATCTGTTCTATGTATCCATGCTTCTGGATCCATTTTGTTTGTCAGTTTATTTTGTTCTTAGACTCCACGTATTAGTGAGATCATATGGTATTTGCTTTTTTCTGAGTAGCTTATTTTGCTTAGCATAATATTCTCCAGGTACAACCATGCTGAAAAAAAAATAGTAAGAGATCCTTATTTTTGCAGCTGTATAGTATTTCATTCTATTAATGCATTACAGATTTTTTTTTAATCACTCATCTGCTGATGGGCACTTGGGCTGTTTCCAAATCCTGGCTATTGTAAATCACGCTGTTATGAACATAAGGGTGCTATATTCTTTCTGATTGGTGTTCCAGGATTCTTAGGATATAGTTCAAGAAATAGGATTGCTGGGTCAAAAGACAGTTTCATTTTAATTTTTTAGGAAACTCCATACAGATTTCCACAGTGGCTGCACCAGTCTGCATTTCTACAAACAATGAACCAGGGCTCTCTTTAATCCAGCACTCTTTAATAATTGCCAGCACTCCATGTTGGTAGATTAATAGTAGCTATTCTGACAGGTGCAAGGTGATATATCACTGTAGTGTTAATTTGCATTTCCCTCATAATTATTGACATTGTGCATTTTTTATATGTCTATTGGCCATATGTAAGTCCTCTTTGGAGAAGTGTCTATTTAGGTCCTTTGCCCATTTTTAAATTGGATTGTTTTTCTTCCTGGTATTGTGTTGTATAAGTTCTTGATATATTTTTAAAATTAACCCCTTATCAGATGTATCATTGGCAAATAAGTCCTCTCATACAGTGGGGTTGCTTTCATTTTGTTGATGGTTTCTTTTGCTGTGCAAAAGCTTTTGGAAACCTGAAATACGAATGAAAAGAATGTATGCACCCCCATGTTCATAGCAGCACAATTTACAATAGCTAAGATATGGAAATAGCCCAAGTGCCCATCAGTAGATGAGTAGATAAAAAAAGCTGTGGTACACCTTAATTGGTTTGGCTCAGTGGTAGAGCATCAGCCTGCAGACTGAAAGGTCCCAGGTTCAATTCTGGTCAAGGGTATTTACCTTGGTTGCGGGCACATCCCTAGTAGGGGGTGTGCAGGAGGCACCTGATCAATGTTCCTCTCTCATTGATGTCTCTAACTATCCTTCTCCCTTCCTCTCTGTAAAAAATCAATAAAATATATATTTTTTAAAAAACTGTGGTACATTTACACCATGGAATACTATACAGCAATAAAAAGAAGGATCTCTTATCCTTTGAGACAGCATGGATGGACCTGGAAAGTGTTGTGCTAAGTGAAATAAGCCAGTCAGAGAAAGACAAGTAACACATGATCTCACTCATATGTGGAAGCTAATTGAACAAAATAAACTGATGAACAAAATAGGTCCAGAGACATAGAAGCATAGCACAGATTGTGGAATCTCAGAGGGGGAAAGTGAGTGTATGGGAATAGATCAACCAAAGAACTTGTATGCATATATGCATAATCCATGGACACAGACAGTAGGGTGGTGAAGGCATGGGGGGCGGCAGTGCTAGAATGTGTCAATGGTGGAAAAAAGGGGACACCTAATACTTTCAACATTATTGATTTAATTTTTTAAACAAGTTTTTTAGCTTGATGTAGTCATATTTCTTTATCTTTTCCTGAGAGTCTCATGCCTTTAGAAACATATCAACAAAAATATTGCTGTGAAAAATGTCTGAGATTTTACTGCTTATTTTTTCTTCTCAGATTTTTATGGTTTCGTGACTTACACTGAAGTCTTTCATCCATTTTGAGTTTATTCTTGTGTGTGGTGTAAGTCTGTGGTCTGGATTCTTTCTTTCTTTCTTTCTTTCTTTCTTTCTTTCTTTCTTTCTTTCTTTATTTCTTTCTTTTCTTCTTTTTGCATGGACCTGCCCAATTT
Organism: Murina feae; assembly: GCA_004026665.1. Taxonomy (NCBI): domain Eukaryota; kingdom Metazoa; phylum Chordata; class Mammalia; order Chiroptera; family Vespertilionidae; genus Murina; species Murina feae. Next base: position 1,143 of record PVJC01053888.1, on the reverse strand, counting down.
TCTCAATACCATTTATTGAAAATACTGTTTTTATTTCATTGTATGCTCTTGCTTCCTTTGTCAAATATTAATTGGCCATCAATGCATGGGTTAATTTCTGGGGTCTTTGTTCTGCTTCATTAGTCTATATGCTTGTTCTTAGGTCAGTATGAGGCTCTTTTTATTACAATGGCCTTGTAGTACAGTTTGCTATCCAGTATTGTGATACCTGCACCCTTGTTACTCTTTCTCAATATTGCTGCAGCTATTTAGGGACTCTTTTGGTTCCATATAAATTTTTGGAATATTTGTCCTAGGTTTGTGAAATGTGCCATTGGTATTTTTTAAATACATTTTTTATTGATTTCAGAGAGGAAAAGGAAGAAAGAAAGAAATCAATGATGAGAGAGAATCATTGATCAGCTGCCTCCTGCACACCCCCTAATGGGTATTGAGCCCACAACCTAGGCATGTGCCCTTGACCAGAATCAAACCTGGGACCCTTCAGTATGCAGGCTGATGCTCTATCCACTGAGCCAAACCATTGGATTAAATCTATAGATTGTTTTGGGTAGTATGGACATTTTAATGTTAGTTCTTTATCCATGAACATGGTATATGCTTCTATTTATTTATAATTTATTTCTTCAATGTTTGATAGTTTTCTGAGGACAGGTATTTTACCTCTTCAGTTAATTTATTTGTTACTTTATTTTGTTGTTGTTGTTGTTGTTGTTGTTGAAATAGCATATTCAGTTGTTCTCTTAATATCTCTCTCAGATAGTTCATTATTGGTGTATAAAAATTTCATCAGTCCTGACCAGTGTTGCTCAGTGTCCCACACATCCAAGGATCATAGGCTCAATTCCTGGTTAAGGGCATGTACCTGGTTGCAGGTTCTAACCTGGGCCCCAGTTGGGGAGAGGAGGGAAGCAACCAATCAAGGTATCTCTGTCACATCAATCTTTCTCTCTCTCTCTCTCCCTCCCTCTCTCTCTCTCTCTCTCTCCCCCCTTGCAGTCTCTCTAAAAATCAATAGAAATATGTCCTTGGGTGAGGATTAAAAAAATAAACATCAATTTATGGATATTATTATTATTATTACATAAACCTTTACAAAGATTAGTACAAATATCTCTTTTTCCCCCTGCCCTTCCCCCCACC
>PVJC01053887.1:0-10669 GCA_004026665.1 Murina feae | reverse complement strand
CCTCTGATGGGGCTGGGGGCAGGTCCCCAGTGATGACACACACACATACACACACACACACACACACAAAAGGCGCCTGGCAGACTGGGGCCATCATAGGACATCCACTGAGGGGTCCCAGACTGTGAGAGGGCACAGGCCGGGCTGAGGGACTCCCTCCACCCCGAGTGCACAAATTTTTGTGCACCAGGCCCCTAGTGTTAATTATAAAATACTAGAGGCCCAGTGCACGAAATTCATGCATGGGTTGGGTTCCTAGCAGTGGCTGGGACTTCCCTTCCCCTGGCTGCCTGCCACCGCTGCCAGCTGGGGCTTCCCTCCCAGTGGTTGGCCAGCCAGCCCTGCCTCCTGGTCGAACTTCCAGTCGAGGAGACAATTTGCATATTAGGCTTTTATTATACAGGATTATTTCTCTAACACCCAGCTAACAAAATGATTTCTTTTTGAACTCTTCATGTGCATCCTCAACCATAAGGCCTTTACCAACCCTAGAACCCAGCTAAGTCATCCAGGCAGTGTTCCAGAACACATCATCCTGGTCATCCATGTAAGATGTGAGCTAAGCTCCATGTGAAATTAAGTAGGAAATGTCATTGGAAATGGCATCCCAACTGACAAGAACCCATGTTCATATCATTAAGGCAGTTGGGTTTTTCATAAGCCTATAATCATATATTTGTAGCCACGTACTACCTTCCTTTAAGTGATTTTTAGAGGCTCACTTATAGCAATATTCCGCATTTACACTTACGAGATCAAAACCCCAGGAATAACGACTAAATCTGTTACATTTCTTTGCCTCCTTTTAGTCTTAATGAACGCTGCCACCCAAATTTAGAAGCACCCAAATTCAGGAATGACAGGTTGTCTTTGGCCGAGGTGTTCTCCCGCTGTCCTTTGCTGTCCGAAGTAAAGCATGCAGTTGAGAGGGCAGTGTGTAACATGAGATTTTGAAAAGTTTTGACTCTTTTAATAAAGGGCAAGGTGGGGATGGGGAAGAGGAAAGGCTTGCCTCATAGCCACCATGCACAGCACATTCCCACACTCCCAGCATGGGGAGCCCAGAGCAGCCAGAACAACAAGCCTGGTGCCAGGCACGGGCAGACATTTCCGTGAGCTGGCACAGAAGGTCTGAAGAACCAGGCCACTGCTCCCCTAAACGTTCACTGGGGACACAAAGCCATGCCAGGTCTGAGCTCAACTTGGTGGAGAAAACTCATTTATCACTTGGCGCGCCCCGCTGGGAACCAGGTCGCGCCATGCTCTGGAGGAGCCAAGAAAAGAGGTGGCAGGAGCTGGCCCAGTGCACAGGGAGGCGCCAGGTTTCCAGGAAACACTAAAGCCACTTAAGGAGCTACAGCTCCTCCAGCCACAGACAGCAGTGCTCGGCCAGAGACTGGCCCTGGAAAAGCTGCCGAAGAGAAGAGTGACGGTGAAAAGCTCTGGGGGACCTTCCCACACCTACTATTCCTGGCGCACCCGCCACATGCTGGAACCCATCTACTGCGGGGACAGCAAGCAGGTGTCCACTTGCCCAGAGGGGCTGCCTGGAAGGCCGGGCAGGAAGGGCTCTGTGGCAATGTCTGGACTCGCCAAGAAAGTGTACCATCATCAACAGCAATGGGTAGACAAACTCACCCCCCACCCCCACCAGTGGAGCTATCACCCCAGCTCTATGGGCACCCAGCTTGGGCTGAAATCATGCCAGTGATGGGAAACAGGCGCCTTCTGAGAGTCAAACACAGGCAGGCCTGAGGTTCACAGCTCGAGGTACTAACTCCAACACGTAACTGCCTGACAACCCGGGTCAATTACTTAAACTCTACCTCCTCTATAAAGTGGGAAAGATGGCGCCCACCTCATAGGGCTTTTATGAGGACGTAGTAGGTGCTCAATAAAGGACAGCTGACATCATCAGCCCATTCCAACACAATTGAAATGCCTTTTCCATGCAAGAACACCTAGATCTGAGAAAAGAATACGTTCTGTAATAAAGAGCCCAAGATACCACATGCCAATAATCAGAGCTGCCTGGCTCTGAGGTGCTGACTAGGATGGAAGGTGGTCCCAGGTCCTGCCTCCTTCTACACTCGGTCCACACCCTGGTCCCCCCTAGGGGCTGCCCAATTCTCAAGAAGAAGGCTCCTCCCACACTCTTCATGCTTAGCATGGAGTAGCTATTTGCAAATTGTGCTTCTAAAATTACTAAAACAGTCCAAACCAGTAGGTAGGTTACACACAATTTTTATTAAAGAGGTGCTAATATATCAGAAAAAGTCAGTAAGTGAGAACATCTGCCTCACAATTAGAAATAACTTGTTCCCTGTGTTGGTTCCCTGCGTGTAAACCTCCTCCAGCCTGCCCGGGCACCAGGGAAGACAGGAGGAAAGGCCTCCTTCAGTTCAAGAAGCAGGGCAGGTTGTCAGAGGCCTGACAGGTATTTGGCACATTCCCAAACAGGAGCTGCTTGTGCCTTCTCGGAGAGAGGAGCCTCCCACCCCCCCGCCCACAGCATTCCTGAGCAAGCCTCGCAGAGTGGCTGCTCTGAGGCCGTGGATGAGAACAGAGTGGGTCCCACAACAGACTGGTGAGTTCCCAAAAATGCATTCCTAATCTATTCCTAATCTTAGTAATCAATTCCAACAAGACCTGGAGGAAAAATGCTTTTTTGGAGGAAAAGGTTACTTTCTCATCTAATTGCACTATAAATGCAAGAAAAAATCTAATAACAGACAGGCCGTTTTCAATGCCACACACATGCCACACACTTTTACACCCCAGGGCCTTTGCACTGGCCGTTCCCTCTTGCAGAAGGATCCTCCCAGAATCTTCAGATGTCTAGGTCCTTCACATGATCCAGGTGTCAGTCGACTCCTGAGATCTTCCCCTGACCTCCCCGAGACACACACACACACACACACACACACACACACACACACACTCACACATACTCCTGGCTATTCCATTTCCAGATTTATTTTCTCCACAGCACTGTCACCACCTGACATGTATTTTTAAGTGTCTAGTCATTTACCACCTGTCTCTTCCCAGGCCGACCAGCCCCTAAGGCACCATGAAAGACGGACCTGGTCTGTCTTGCTCACTGCTATGCATCCAGCTTTAGCACAGCTGCACACACAGTGGAAGCTCCGGAAATGCTCCTGTAAGAAGGAATGAGCAAACAGATGAGCAGAGGTAAAAGCACCCAGAGAGGACAAGGCAAGAGGACAACCTGCTCCAGGGCAATGTGCTGACTCTGCAGGGCCTATGCCTGGGAGACCTGAGAATCCGCAGCCCCTTTCCACCCCCGGGACCTCCCTGGTGTGGCACATACTCCCCGTCTCCATCCCAGCCTTTACCCAAAGGAGAGGAATTTCTTCCCCAGGAGGTTTACTTCAGGAATACGAACGAGTCTTCTTGTCACCTTTAACCTGCTGGTTAGAACGTCTGTAGGGCTGGGCTGCAGTATCTCACTTTGTCACAAGGAGCGGTTCCCAATAAATTGTGTACCCAACCTGCAAGCTGCTTCAGAGTAACCATGCGCTATATTTTAATATTATTCCTGAAACTGTATCTTCAAAGGCGTTTCCTTAACTGAAGTTTTCCTGGACTGGGAAGCGATAGGTAGGTAGGTAGATAGATAGATGACTGAATGAGGTCACTCAGTGCTTCTTGACCACCTCCAGGAAGTTTAACTCTCTTTAAAACCAAACATCTCCCAGGATAAATAAAAAATGTTCTGAATTCGTTGGTTTCAAATGAGAAAGCTAAAAAATACCATTGATGTATAGTTTTTTATAAGGAAAATACTAATCCACAGGTTGGGCCCCTCTGTAATGTGACTTTTCTCACTTCTGCAAGACATCCTAGAGCAGCGGTGGCCAACCGGTGGTGGTCCGTGAGGTCCGAAAGGTTGGCGACCGCTGTCCTAGATACAGTTCCATTTTATCAGGCAGAACCATAAGCAGCTGAAGAGGAAAAAAGAAACCTGCCTGTCAAATTTCCAAAGCAATTTCCAATACCCATCCTCACTTTACCGGCAGCTCAAAAGCTACAGCACTTCTTGCCGTCCTCACGACAGGTGTCCAGTCACCACAGAACACCTTGTCCGATCCTCCTCCCCCTCATCTCCAGCTCACACTTTCTGCAGCACCGCAGTTAACCGGATCTGCAGTTAACGTTAGGACACCTACCAGGTTCCCAACACTTCATCAGAGATGAGCCATATTCCAGTTCCCTGCAACCTTGGTATGAGCAGGTAGGGTAGGATGAGGAAGAATGTAACATGAGGCAGGCCCACACCTGTGGGAAGGCCGCCCAGACAGACGGCGATGGAGGGCTCCACCCCAACAGGAGACGACCAGGAGGGTGGCCTGGATCCCAGCTCTTGCTGGCGAGTCTTGCAAAATGCAGACTCCGGGGTCCTGGCCCAGCCCAGGCATTCTGGGCCAAGGTTTGGAGTGAGGCTTGGAAATCTCCACTTAAAAATCACCCAGGCTTAGCTGGTTTGCCTTAGTGCAGAGAGGTTCTCAACCTTCCTAATGCCGTGACCCTTCAATACAGTTCCTCATGTTATGGTGACCCCCAACCATAAAATTATTTTCGCTGCTACTTCATAACTGTAATGTTGCTACTGTTATGAATCGTAATGTAAATATCTGATATGCAGGATGTATTTAGGTGACCCCTGTGAAAGGGTCGTCCGACCCCCAAAGGGGTCGCGACCCACAGGTTGAGAACCACTGCCTTAGTGGATAGAGTGCCAGCCTGCGGAATGAAGGGTCCTGGGCTCGATTCCTCAAGGTTGCATGCCCGGGGTCACAGGCTTGATCCCCAGTGTGGGGCATGCAGGAGGCAGCCAATCAGTGATTCTCTTTCATCAGAGAGAGATGTTTCTCTGTCTCTCCTTCTCCTTTCTTCTCTGAAATCAATAGAAATAAAATTAAAATTAAAAATAAAAGACTCTTGGTTGAAAAAATAAAATAAAAACCACCCCAGGCCTGCAACTCTCACGAGAGAAGCAAGATTTATTCCCACACACTGGGCCCTGCTGCTTATGGCAGCGCTGGAAAGCGGGAGCTGAGCTGTGGGTATGAAGTGGAACAGAACAGATTCGCCACCTGAAACGGCTGCTTCAGGTTCAGATCAGGCAAAGAACAAACCGCGAAGCAACCAACGAGACCAAAGAAGAGTGCCCTTGGGTTGGAGACACAACACTTGATCTGAACCAAGAAGTGCGTATACCTTCTCAAGAGCTCTGAGCGAGCTCTTCCCGACGCTGTGAGCAGGGGTTGGGTTCGTCAGGGCTGCGCTGGGAGAGTGGCTGGTGCAGCAGCAGTTGTATCCTTTATTAGCTTGATAGCTCATTTTCTCTCACTCTTTCTTTTTTTTTAATTCTAGCAACTTTCTTCATCCTTTGAAACGGGAGCTGAAAAAGGATCAGCAAATGCTACTGAAAGTGCAGTATCTGATCATCACTGCAAGATGAGCTTTGATCCAAACCTTCTCCACAATAATGGATGGAATGGGTACCCCGATGGTACTTCAGCAGCACTGCACAGAACTGGGGTTATTGAAAAACTGCTAACCTCTTACGGATTTATTCAGTGTTCAGAACGTCAAGCAAGACTTTTCTGCCACTGTTCACAGTACAATGGCAACCTGCAGAACTTAAAAGTAGATGCTGATGAATTTGAAACATCATCTGACCGGTGGACCGGGAAACCCATTGCTGTTAAACTGGTGAAGATAAAGCAAGAAATCCTCCCTGAAGACCGAATGAATGGACAAGAGTGTTTTATCGGACTTACACCCCTGCAGACGAGGAAGGGAACGTTCAGTTGGAAACCGGAGACAAAATGAAGTTTGTAATTGATAACAATAAACGCACTGGTGCGTGTAAGTGCTCAAAACATTATGCTGTTGAAGAAACAAGCCCACTGCCAGGGAGTAGTCTGTACCATGAAGGAAGCATTTGGCTTGATTGAAAGAGGTGATGCTGTAAAAGAGAATCCTTCACTACAGAGAATGTAAGGGTGACTTAGAAGCCTTACAGCCTGGAGATGAGGTAGAAGTCACAACCAAGGACAGAAATGGTAAAGAAGTTGCAAAAGATGTCAGGCTATTGCCTCAAGGAACAGTCATATTTTAAGCTATCAGCTTTGAACATTTTGAAAGGACTGTAGCCAATTATCCCAAAAGTTACCAGTGAAAACCGGAATGACCCATTATCAGGACATTAAAGTTAATTTTGTGATTCCTGAAGGTCTTCCCCTAGGAGACAAAGATACAAAATCCAAGGTGACCCTATTGGAAGGTAACCATGTTATTAGGTTTAATATTTCAACAGATTGACGTAACAAATCAGAACGAGCAAGCAACATCATTCTATCAAATACATTTTGTTCACCAATGAAGCCAGAGAAAGGGGTGTAATGGCTGCCATGAGAGATGGTTTTGGTTTCATCAAGTGTGTGTGGATCGTGATGCATGTATGTTCTTCCACTATAGTGAAATTCTGGTTGGGAACCAGCTCCATATTGCAGATGAAGTAGAGTTTACTGTGGTTCCTGATATGCTCTCTCCCCAAAGAAATCATGCTATTAGGATTTAAAAAAACTTCCCAAGAGCATAGTTTCATTTCGTTCCCATTCAGATTATCGTTTTCTGGGCACTACAGAAAAAAGAACCCACTTTTTCCAATCCTAAAACCACTAGCCCAAATAAAGGATGGCATTGCTTATGATGATTGTGGAGTAAATTGACTATTGCTTTTCAAGCCAAGGAAGTGGGCGGATCTGCTTCTCCTCAAATAGGGGATAAGGTTGAAATTAGTGTTAGTGACAAACAGAGGCCTGGGCCACAGACTGCAACCTGTGTGTGACTTTTAGGTCGTAATTCTAACTCCAAGAGGCTCTTGGGTTGTGTGGCAACTCTGAAGGATAATTTGGATTTATTGAAACAGCCAATCATAAGGAAATCTTTTTCCATTAGTGAGTTCTCTGCTGATGCCGACAGCCTGGAACAGGGGGACATGGTCAAGTACAGCTGGTCCAAAGGCAAAAGCAACAAAGTCCACAAAACACACTCGGTGAATGGCCTTACTGAAGAAGCAGATCCCACAACTACTCTGGTAAAGTCATTCGCCCCTTGAGAAGTGTTGATCCAACACAGACTTGAGTACCAAGTCAAGTACCATGACTGAGATTGTGGAGAAAGGGGATATGGAAGGTGAGGTCTATCCATTTGGCATAGTTGGAATGGCTAACAAAGGAGACTGCCTGCAGAAAAGGGAGAGCGTCCAAATTCCAAGTGTGTGTCCTGGGACAAAACGCACAGACTATGGCGTACAACATCACACCTCTGCACAGGGCCACTGCGACGTGTGTGAAAGATCAGGAGATAGAAAGAAGCTCTTTTTCCATTGAAAGAAGTTCAGGATGGCATGGAGCTACAAGCTGAAAATGAGGTAGAATTCTCAGAGATTCTTAACGCACTGGCAAGTGCAGCGCTTGTAAGGTGTGGGTGTCTGCGAGGGCCCCGAGGCTGTTGCACCTCCACGGCCTGATGGGTTGGTCAATGGCTTGAAGAACATCACCCTGGATGAGGCCAGTGCTCCTCGCCTAATGGTTCTTCCTCAGCCCAGGGGACCAGATAACTCAATGGGATTTGGTGCAGAAAGAAAGATCTGTCAGGCTGGCATCTCTGACTAACCACACCCACAAAGCACATCATTAATCCTCGATGATCAAGTTGGGGGGATTCTGGTGAAGGGTACTGAGTATCTCCCTCTTTATCACTCCTGAAAATCTGAATACTTACTCTACTGAGCTATTACACCAGTTTTTAACACCTTCCTCATGTTATGTTTAAAAAAAATAAATTTAAGAAAACCACTTTAAAATAAATAAATAAATAAATAAATAAATACCACCCCCAGCCCTAACCAGTTTGGCTCAGATAGAGCGTCAGCCTGCAGACTGAAGGGGCCCAGGTTCAATTCCGATCAAGGGCATGTACCTTGGTTGCAGGCACATCCCCAGTAGGAGGTGTGCAGGAGGCAGCTGAATTGATGTTTCTCTTTCATCGATATTTCTAACTCTCTACCCCTCTCCCTTTCTCTCTGTAAAAAATCAGTAAAATATATTTTAAAAAAACACACCCCAAGTGATTCTGTTGCAGACACTTTGAAAAGGGAAGTGGCAGATGTCCCCTCCTAAGTCAGACTGCCTCGGGGTAAAGGCTGGGTTCAGCTCTGGGAATCAGACTGCAGGAGGCTATGGGAAAACTTCCAGAGGGTGTCAACAGGAGAAGACCAAGGTGGCAAAAAGTCCAGAATCATTTTACTGAGGAGCAGCTGAAGGATCTGTAGGTATTTGCTCTGGGGGTGGGAGGGATATGGGGGGAGGGAGGGGGAGTGGGGGGGGAAAGAGGACCATACAATCTCACAAAGATGTCAGGTTGGTGTCTGCAGCTCCTCCATCTATCCCTGTGTTTTAGTGTCTTGCCTGTAATGAAGAGAAAATAAATGGCAAAGATAAACCCCCTTCCCCTTTCAAACCTCAGTTCTGTGTTGAATCAAGAGCCCCCAACAGAAGAATTAAGCAACCAGCCCTAAGCACGAGCAGCGACTGGAGGAAAGGAGAGCCCAGGCTAAGGAACTGGACACATGCCCTCTGAGAGCCCAGTGTGGCTGCACCGACTTTCTCCCCTCACCTGTCCTTGTCCTTCTCACCTCCAGTGAGAGACCTTGGTAGCACCTCACAGAGGTTGGGTATAGAGGAGAAACCAGGAAAAAAGGCTGGTGTGCCTTTCAGGTGCTCCGCTCTGAACACCTGTGAAGTCCTGGGCCTTCTAACGGAATTTCTAGGATGACCACAGGAGCTATGGCAACCTCCTGGGAAGGAGCCATGTCCTGGGAGGGCAAGGAAGAATCCAAGAAAAGACAAACATTGAGAGAGGTGCAGAAAGACCGAGGGAGTAGCTCAGATGCTCCTCTGAGGCTGCCTATGAATGAACCAAAATGTAACTCCAAAAAGTGAGGGATTGCCCTAGCTGGTTTAGCTCAGTGGATAGAGCACTGGCCTGCAGACCGAAGGGTCCCGGGTTTGATTCTGGTCAAGGGTATGTACATTGGTTGCAGGCTCCTCCCTGGCAACCAGTCAATGTGTTTCTCTCTGTCTTTCCCTCTCTCTTCTACTCTCCCTAAAAATCAATGGAAAAATATTCTCGGGTGAGGATTAAAAAAGAAAAATGAGGGTAATAAAAAAGGTCTGTGATAATCTTCCAGACTCTGTAAGTGTTCCTGACCAGTTAACAGTGACATCAGACTGAGGACCACACCTTCCAGATATTCTTGGCATAGCTGCAGGGTTCCATAAGCATGAATCCGTATTTCCTATAGCACAGTTTTACATCCAACTCTCACAGCCCCACGTCAGCTTCACCGGCACCCATTCCCTGCTGCCCCGCCTCCCAGCTCCGTTCCATCTCTCAACACTGAGCAGTCACCCTTAGAAACAAGTGCACTCACTCGCTCGCTCGCCCGCTCGCTGCCTGCCTTTTTCCAGCACTCACTAAAGAATACGCAGGGATCCTTTTTTTGTTGGTTTGTTTTTTGTTTTTGTTTTCTATTGCTGAACTTACTGGGGGGACATGGGTTAATAAAGTTACTCGGGTTTCAGGCATACAGTTCTATAATACATCATCTGCATATATACTGTGTCCACCACCCCAGCTCGTCTCCTTCCAAGTGATCACTTTTAAAACGATCAGTCCTCACATAGTGAGTATACTAATCTCTTAATTCACCTCTTTTACAAATTAGGAGGTTTTGGTTCTTTACATTTAATGCTCAATTTTCCTGACCATAGAAGACCGTTTTCTATTTTCCACCACAAAAGATAAATGATTTGAGAGAGACAAACGGGGGGGAGGAGACATGGAAGAGAGGGAGCTGCATTACCCAGGCTTCACTGTGAAACCTGAGCCTCCGCTGCGCTGGTCTACCTCCTCACCAAGAGTCCAGATTGTAGGTCGGTCAGGTCTTTACCAGATTCCTCGACTTGTTCTTTTCTGTGTAGTCATCTTTCGTGACCTGTGACCTCCCAAAGAAAGCTGCGGTTTTACAAGTGACACCCACAGGGATACACTTAGAGGCCTTCCTGGTCCAACCAGGCAGGAAGGTGGCCCACACCCCCTCCCCAGAGGCCCGGCCCAGCCGAGGTCCACACTGGCCCAGTCCCCACTGGCTCTCGGCCCCAGAGCACCCTACAGAGCTCCAACCAGTCAGACTCCAGGACAGTCTCCATCATTTTCTGAGGCTGCCCACTGTCCTCGGTATCACAAAACACACCCTGTCCAGTGTGCCACAAGATGGTGCAAACCTATGGAATGGTACAAAAGGACTTCTAAGAGGCACACAGACCAACCATTTTATTTTAATGCATATGGATTTATTTTATATGTAGAATCTAATCTAATAAAAGAGTAATATGCAAATTAACCCTCACTCCGTTACACGTAAGCCATGCCCACCAGTCAAGCCACACCCACCAGCCAATCAGAGCGACGAAATGCAAATTAACCCAGTCAAGATGGTGGCCGGCAGCCACGGAGTTAGAGCAAACAGGAAGCCAGCGATGGAGGAAACTGCCTGCCTAGGCTGGCT
>PVJC01053886.1:0-10642 GCA_004026665.1 Murina feae | reverse complement strand
CTCTCTCTCTCAAATCAACAAAGAAACATATCCCCCAGTGAGGATTAAAAAAAAAAATCTTCACACATTGCCAATGTCCCCTGGCAGGTGGGGGGTGGAGAACGGCCCCTGGTTGAGAGTCTGGGCTAGATCTGTCTTGTCTCTCGGTCCAACTCGCCCTCCCTGTCTGCCCCAGTCCGGCTGTCTCTTCTTAATAAGCTGTTTCCTTTCCCTCTGGGTTCTCCTTTCCATTTTAGCCACCTCCTCCCTCCATGTTCTCTCCCTTTTCATCCTTATCTCCTTTGCATGATCCCATCCATTCCTCCCTTCCCCATACTCCATTCCCCTGGGAGGTGGCCGGAGTCCCTCAACCCTGAGTCCTCTCGTCTCTCTCTCTTTCTCCCTGTCCCAATGCTGTCACCATTCGTTTCTGGCCAGGACACAGAGGAGAGAGACACAGCTCTTCTCTTAGCACCTGACTTTTCTCCCCTGTTCAATGAACCTTCCACATACGATCATCAGCATCACATGGCCTTGAAGCTAGGAAGTGGCACCCTGCCTGCTGCCCATCCCTCTCCCTCCCCTCATAGACTCAACTTGTACGAGGAGCTTTATGAACAGGGAGCTTCTCTGAGTCCCGGGTAGATGCTAGGTTCCTAGGTATCTCTGATCAGGTGAAAGGGAAGGAAGGTGGCTTACCTGGGGCTCCAGGCCCTGCACCTGCTTCTACCTCACCCCAGCGGAAGGCCCTAGCGTGGCATGGCTCTGTGGGTGCGGGATGTACAGGTGAGGCTGGGCTACAAGGTGAGGAACCTGCTGCCCTGAGCATGCCAGCCGGGCAGGGGCTTATCTGAGCCTCATCTGCGTTATTTATGCTGCCTCTGCTCCTGCCCTCTGCCTCATCTCACTCTGGTCCTACCGCCTCTGCTTCTGCTGCCAGAAGGCTGGGTCCCTGGAGATCCTTCAAGGGAGAGGGTGACCTCGAGGGTACAGTGTCCTCTCTGTCCCTCCCCTCTGCCTGCCAGGGGTGAGTCAATTAGCTGAGCTTCTCAGGGGCTGCACAGAGCCCAGTGCTATGCAATTTTGGGATTTGGGGCCCTGGCTGCCGACTTTGGCAGAAGAGCAGCCTCACCATTGCCCAGGGGGCTGAGGAGGTTGCCTGGCATGGCCCTCTACCTTCATCCGTCCCCATCCAGGTCATTTGCACCATTAAATGTCTTTTTAAATATTTTAAAAATCAACAACACACAAATATTTTATATATTTTTAAACTATATTTTATTGATTCTTTACAGAGAGGGAGAGGGATAGAGAGTAAAAACATCAATGAGAGAGAAACATCGATCAGCTGCCTCTTGCACACTCCCTACTGGGGATGTGTCTGCAACCAAGGTACATGCCCTTGACTGGAATTGAACCTGGGACCCTTGAGTCCGTAGGCCGATGTTCTATCCACTGAGCCAAACCAGTAAGGCCATACAGTGTGTTTTAACACAGGTATGATTGTCCGCTAAGTACTTCTTTATCACTTGGTTTTTCCTTCAGCATCTTGGAATGATATCTATGTTAGTTCACAGATTTCTCAGCCTGGGGTTGCATCATCTTTGTGGTGGGTGCCCGTCTGTGCATTGCAGAAAGTTTTATAGCATCTGTGGTCTCCACCCACTAGATGGCAGTAGCCTCCCCACCCCAACTGTGAAGAAAATGTATCCAGACATCGCCAAATGTTCCCACAGATGCAAAATCACCCCCAGCTGAGAACCACTGCTACCGAACCACTTTACTTTTATAAAATTAGTTTAACATTCAACTTTATGAATATATGCAGTGCATTCGTAACTGATAGACACCCCGGTTGCTTCCAATTTCCCATTACTAGGAGGAATGCAATGCATCCCCTTGTAAGTCTTTTACTACACAAGGCACTAGCTGATTCAAGTAAAGTTAAGTAATGAGAGGATCAGGTCATAGGAAATGTGATTCTTAAATTTAAGAAGAATTGCCAAATTAAGCTCCCAAGCGGCTGTGCTAAGCCACACTCCCAGCAGCCATGAGTCAGAGGCTATACTTCCCACACCCTCACTAACACTGATGGTGCGAAACTTAATTTTCCAGTACGGTTGTCAAGTGGGCTCCTTTTGTAACTGTAAATTGCATTTCCCTAATTTCTGGTGGGATTGAACATCTCCGTTGTTTGTAAGTCATATGGGTTTTCTCTTTTTGATATGTCTATTCAAAGCCTTTTCTCATTTTCCTATTAGATTGTTTTGTTCTTATTAATTTGCAGGAATTTAAAAAAGATTTTAGAAGAGGTCCTAAATACTCATTTTGTCTACCAGTCTTTTCCTTTGTCTTCTGTTTCTTGTGCCTTAATAGTGTTTCTGTCAGAAACATTCTCCCTTGGCCTGGCCCGTGTGGCTCAGTGGTTGAACATTGACCTATAAACCAGGAGGTCAGGATTTAATTTCTGGTCAGGGCACATGCCTGGGTTATGGGGGCGTGTAGGAGCAGCCAATAAACGATTCTGTCTCATCATTGATGTTTCTATCCCCCTCTCCCTTCCCTTCTGAAATATCCTGTGTAATAAAATCCTAATATGCAAATTGACTAAACAGCAGAATGACCAGTCACTATGATGCACACTGACCACCAGGGGGCAGACACTCAATTCAGGAGCTTCCCCCAGTAGTCAGTGCGCTCCCACAGGGGGAGTGCCACTCAGCCAGAAGCCAGGCTCAGAGCTGGCAAGTGTGGCGGCAGTGGTGGGAGCCTCTCCCACTTCCAGCACCCACGAGGGGTCCCAGACTGTGAGAGGGTGCAGGCCGGGGTGATGGACTCCCCCCTTCCAGTGCACGAATGCCTCTACTATATATAAAACCCTAATATGCAAATAGACCGAATGGTGGTGTGCACTGACCACCAGGGGGCGTGTACAGAACAATGTGGGTGTCAGCAGCAGGTAGCAGAGCGCAGAGCGTGGCAGGCATTGGCTGCAGCAGGATGATGGAGCAGGTGAGCTGAGGCACCAGAGCAAGGCGGGGTGCTGGTCCAAGTCCTCAGGGCGAGTCTCTGGTGGTTACTGAAAATTTTTTGCTCCTGCATGCCGTGGTCCTGCCAGGCACTTGTACCCCCTGCCAGTGTCCAGCCCCAGCCCCGATCACTGGGCTTCATCAATGGGTGCGAGTGGCAGCTGCCAACCCCGATTGCCCCTCAGGGCTTCTCCACTTCCCTCTACTCCTGAGGGGCAATCAGGGCTGGCAGCCACCTCTCACACCCACTGCCAGTGACGTCCCCACTTTCACCCATTGCTGGCACTGGCCCTGCTCACACCCACAGCTGGCACCTGAGCCATCACTTGCACTTGCTGCTGACACCTGGCACCAGTCACAATGGCTCAGCGCTATCAGCAGGTGCGAGCAGCAGCTACCATCCCCAATCACCCCTGGGGGCTTCTCCACCTTCCCCTGCTCCTGGGGGGTGATTGGGGCAGCAGCTGCCGCTCACACCCACTGACTGTGCCAGCCACAATTGCTCCACGCTGTCAGCGGGTGCAAGTGGGGTCAGCACCATCAGCGTGTGGCAGCGGGAGTGAAGCTGCTGGCAGACAGGGGACCGGGAGTCATGTGGGAAGAACTGGGCAGGAGCGAGGTAGATGGGCCAAGACCCACCCCTGGGCCCACAGTTCCTTTTAAGGTGCACAAATTCATGCACTGAGCCCCTAGTATATATATATATATAATAGAAACATTCTTCTTGGTTTCTTCTAATGCTTTTTATAGTATAGATTTAGGGGCAAAAAATTACAACATGTAGATCTACTGGCTGTTTTTTTTATAAAGTTTTATTGGAACACAGTCACACCCATTAATTGACATCGTACAGTGGCAGAGTTGAGTAGTTGTGACAGAGATATGAGGCCTACGTCAAAAATGCCATTTATCCATTTGTTTAAAAAAATAAAAGTTTGCCAAGCTCTTAAATTTTAACGTACCAAA
Organism: Murina feae; assembly: GCA_004026665.1. Taxonomy (NCBI): domain Eukaryota; kingdom Metazoa; phylum Chordata; class Mammalia; order Chiroptera; family Vespertilionidae; genus Murina; species Murina feae. The sequence goes on along the minus strand of PVJC01053886.1, from coordinate 6,668 downwards.
AAATATTGTGCAGACAGTCCAGGCTGAGTTTTAACTTTTTAAAAAGACTTGTTTCTCGGAGTGGTTTTAGGTTCACAGCAAAATTTCCTACATAGCTCCCCCTCTGACACCAAAGCACAGCCTCTCCTTTTATCAACACACGTCCCCCCTCCCCTGTGATACATTTGTGACAGTTGAACCTACATTGACGCATCATCATCACCCAAAGTTCATAGTTCACATTATGAGTCACCCTTGGTGTTGTGCATTCTATGGGTTTTGACAAACAGATAATGAGATGTGTCTATCATTATAGTTTTACAGAGTATTTTCGCTGCCCTAAAAATCCTCCCCCTCCCCTAACCCCTGGCAACCATTGATCTTTTTATTGTCTCCATAGTTCTGCCTCTTCTAGATTGCCACATAATTAAAATCACATGGTAGGTAGCCTTTCCATATGAGCTTCTTTCATTTATGAATATGCAATTAAGGTGCCTCAATGTCTTTCCATGGCTCAACAGCTCACTTCTTTTTAGCACCGAATAAAGTCCAACATGTAGATGAACTACACTTTGTCCATTCACCTACCAGGACATTTTGGTTGCTTCAAGTTTTAATAATGATGAATAAAGCTGCTCTAAAGATCCATGTGCAGGCTTTTTTGTGAACCTATGTGTTTAACTACTTTGGGTAAATATCAAGGACCGCGGTTGCTGGATCACATGATGACATTATCTTTGTTTTTTCAAGGCACCACCAGATGGTCTTCCAATGGAGCTGTACCATTTTGCAGCCCCACCAGCAATGAATCAAAGCTCCTGTTGCTCCACATCCTCACCAGCAGTTGGTGTTGTCAATGTTCTGGATTTCATTCTAATGGATGTGTAGTGGTAAACTCATTCTCAATGACTAATTGTTCCAGTATGATTTAATAAGTAGGCCACGGATTTTATATGTCACCTTTTTAATATAAGTTTATTTATACACTAGAGGTCTGGTGCATGAATTCGTGCACTGGTGGGGTCCCTCAGCCTGGCCTGCGCCCTCTTACAATCCAGGACCCCTCAGGGGATGTCAAAGAGCTGGTTTCAGCCTGATCCCTGCAGGCTAGGTGGAGGGACCCCACCTGTGCACGATTGAGGCTGGGGAGGAACTGTGGGAGGACTCCAGAGCATGTTCAGCCTGTTTTGCTTAGTCCTGATTGGCTGGACCCCAGCTGCAAGCAAACCTACCAATCAGAGCGTCTGCCCCCAGTGGTCAGTGCATGTCATAGCAACTGGTCAAATAGTCAAATGAACAGTCAGATACTTAGCATATTAGGCTTTTAGTATATAGAATAGTGTGAGAGAGACTTGGGAATAGGGAGGGGGAAAACCACTATCCTGGAAAGACCTAGAAGATAAGCAGGACAGAATTTCATCACTGAAGTTCAGTTCTGGCAAACTGTCTTCCAAAGTCCAGTAAGATGATAAAAACAAAATACCAGCAGATGAAGTTGAACTTGTTGAAAGTGTTAGCTCAAAAGTAAAAATAGGTAGTTTCCTGTAGCAATGATTACCTTCAATGAGTCTAGGCTTTCTTTATTTTGTTTTCTCTAAGCCCTCTCTTTAAAATAAATGGTATATCTCTGCCTGGCACAAACGTGGGCATTTATTCTCAGAAGCACCATACGACCTTTGTGTTTTCAATGTTGGTGTTTCCTTCTGCCCCAAATCCTGTTGCTTCTCATGAACTGACCAAAACCTCAAATTCTGGGGGCTTCTCTAAGTGCCTTGTGGTTCCATTTAAAGAAAAAAAGAGTTGAAAACATTTAAAAATCAGTTCAACACAAACATTGCCTACTCTTTGGAAAATAGTTAAGGGCAATCAAGCGTATTTCACTTAAAATAGATCTTTGGTTTCTTGAACTTGTAGTGTCTGTCTTTTATGAGCCACAGAAGTCTGATTTGTCTAGTGCTTACTACGTAGTGAGTCCTTTGATAAGTGGTTTACATTGTGTTTGGTGTAATTCTCACGGCCACCTGGGGAGATGGATTCCATTACTAACCCCACGTAACAACTGAGAGAGCAACATCACTGAGACCTGAAGTTAACTGACTTGCAACAATAGGGTAGAAGGAAAGATTGGATAGCCCCCACTCTGTGAAGAAGAAAACTTCCATTCAGAGGAAGTGAGCACTGATAAGAGACAGCCTATGCGCAGCCAAAGGAAGAATTTGAACCCAAGTCCCTCAGCATTTCAAGCCAGTGCCCCCCAACCATCATGAAATTCCAGCCTTTTTAGCTCTTGCCTCAGCACTGCTCATCTCTTGGCTCCAGTATCCCCAGTCCTCAGGCTGCAGCTGAGTCCCAGCAACGCCATCTGAATGTCTTTAAACCCATAAAGTGTTTCATTCTAAGAGAATAGGTCACTGCCATAAATAGAAAACCAAAACCACTTGATTAGTGTGCCAGCCAGAGCATGTGCTTCATTTTCCCACCTGAACCTCAACCGTTACGGAAGCGTTGAGCAAGAAGAGAGGAGCAAGAAGCAGAGAGAAGGTTGTTGAACCGCCAGCCTGCTGAAAGCTGAGAGCCCAACGCCCCTCTTCTCATTCCCTAAAGGGATGTGATGTGAAAAGTGTTGAAGTCATAGGGCACTAAACCAAGATGTCCTCAGAGTGTAATCAGAAGGATGGAAAGAACTAAAAAGGAAATAACTCTTGTGAGTTATTTAATGTATCCACCCTGAATGTACCCTGCAAAGGCTTCAACTAATATCCAACAGGAGATCCTTAAACACCCAATGGGGAAAGGACAGTCTCTTCAACAAGTGGTGTTGGGAACACTGGATAAAAAACACATGCCATTGGGCCCATAGCTCACACCACTCACCAAAATTAACTCAGCATAGATCAAAGATTTAAATATGAATCATAGATACCGTAACACTCCTAGAAGAAAACCTAGGGAAGAAGCTTCTTGATGTTGGTCTGGACAGTGATTTTTGGGGAATGACATTAAAGGCACAAACAGCAAAAACAAAACTCAATGAATGGAACTACATCAAACTCAAAAGCTTCCGCACAACAAGAGAAACAATTAAAGTTAAAAGGCAGCCTATGGAATGGGAGAAGATTTTTGCAAACCCTATATTGGATAAAGGGTTACTATCCAAAATATACAAAGAACTTATACACCTTAGTAAAAAAAAGAAACAATTTGCTTAAAATTGGCAAAAAAAAAAATTGGCAAAACTAAATAGAAAATTTCCAAAGAGGACATCAAAATGGCCAGCAAGCACATGAAACAATGCTCAACATCACGGAAATACAAATCAAAACCACAGTGAGATATCCCCTTACACCTGTTAGAATTACTATCATGGAGAAGAGAAGAGAAAACAGGTGCTGCCAAGCATATGGTAAAAAGAGAATCCTTATCTACTGTTGGTGGGAGTGTAAACTGGTATAACCACTAAGGAAAACAGTATGGAGCTTCCTCAGAAAATGATAAATAGATCTACCATACGATCTAATGATTCCATTTCTGGATATATATGCAAAGAAAAGGAAAACAGGGTTTAGAAGAGATATATGCACTTCTATATTTATTGTAGCATTATTTATGATAGAAAGCTTGGAAACAACCTAAATGGCTATCAGTGAACAAATGGATAAAAAAATGAAGTTTTATATATATATAACTTCACACACACACATACACACATACTAGTACTAGAGGCCTGGTGCATGAATTTGTGCACAGTGGGTCCCTCAGCCTGGCCTTCAGGCTCTCCAACATCCCCTGAGGGGTCCCGGATTGCGAGAGGGTGCAGGCCAGGCTGAGGGATCCTACCGGGGCCAGGTAGGGATGCGGGAGGTCGGCCAGCGGGAGGGACTGTAAGAGGACACCAGTGTGTGTCTGGCCTGTCTCACTCAGTCTCGATTGGCTGGACCCCCACAGCAAGCTAACCTACCGGTTGGAGCATCTGCCCCCTGGTGGTCAGTGCATATCATAGCGAGCAGTTCAGTGGCCTTAGTATATCATTAGCATATTATGCTTTGATTGGTTGAATGGACAACCAGACACTTAGCATATTAGGCTTCTATTATATATACTAGAGGCTTGGTGCACAAAAATTTGTGCTCTAGGGTGGGGGGATCCCTCAGCCTGGCCTGTGCTCTCTTGCAGTCTGGGACCCCTTGGGGGATGTCCACCTGCTGGCTTAGGCCCACTCCCCGGGAGGATCAGGCCTAAACTGGCAGTCAGACATCCCTCTGGCAGCCCAGGAGCCCTCGGGGGATGTCCACTTGCCAGTGGGGAGCAGGCCTAAGCTGCAGTCAGACATCCTTAGCACTGCTGAAGAGGCAGGAGAGGTTCCCACCCCCACTGCTGTATTGGCAGCAGTCAGCCTGGCTTGTGGCTAAACAGAGCTCCTCCTGTGGGAATGTACTGATCACCAGGGCACAGCTTCTGCATTGAGCATCCTCCCCCTGGTGGTCAGTGTGTGTCATAGTGACCAGTCATTCCCAGTTGTTCAGCTGTTAGGGTCAATTTGCATATTACCCTTTTATTATATAGGACTAGAGGCCTGGTGCACAAAAATTTGTGCACTTGTGGGGGGGAGGGTTCCTCAGCCTGGCCTATGCCCTCTCGCAGTCTGGGACCCCTAGGGGGATGTCCACCTGCTGGCTTAGGTGACCAGTCATTCTGCTGTTAGGATCAATTTGCATATTACCCTTTTATTATATAAAAGAGAGGCCTGGTGCATGGGTGAGGACCAGCTGGTTTGCTCTGAAGGCTGTCCTGGATCAGGGTGGGGTTCCTGCTGGGGTTCCTGGCCAGCCTGGGTGAGGGGTTAAGGGCCATTTACAGACTGACCACACCCCCTTCAGGGTGGGGGTCCCTGCTGGAGTGCCTGGCCAGCCTGGGTGAGGGGCTGAAGGCTGTTTTCAGGCTGACCACACCCCCTTCAGGGAAGGGGTACATTTTGGGGTGCCTAGCCAGTCTGGCTGAGTGGCTGATGGCTGTTTGCAGGTTGGCCACACCCTCTTCAGAGTGGGGGGTCCTGCTGGGGTGCCTAGCCAGTCTGGGTGACTGGCTGATGGCTTCTTGCAGGCTAGCAACGGCCCCCAGCAATCCCAGTGAGGCTGGCTGGAAGCAGGTATCTGGGATTTATTTATCTTCTATAATTGAAACCTTGAGCAGAGGCCACAGCCAGGGCAGGCAGGAAGCTTGGCTTCCTCTATTGCCGGGGCAAATAAGCCTCCTGCTTGCTCCAGCTCCATGGCTGCATGCCACCATGTTGGTTGGGTTAATTTGCATATAGTGGCTCTGATTGGCTCATGTGAGTGGCTTGGTATGTAGCAGAGTGACACCAATTTGCATGTTTCTCTCTTATTAGAATATATATATATATATATATATATATATATATATATATATGATATTATTCAGCCATGAAAAAGGAGGATATCCTGCCATTTGCAATAACTTGGATGGGCCTTGAGCACATTATGCTAAGTGAGATAAGTCAGAGGAAGACAAGTAGTGTATGATACCACTTATCTATGTACTCTAAAAAAATCAAACTCTTCGAAAAACAGAGAATGGTGCTTATTAGGAGATGAGGGTTGGGAAGACAAGATTGATGTTTAAGAATACAGACTTTCAATGAGTGATAAATAAGCCATTGGGACTTAATGCACAGTATAATGAATACAGACAACAATATTGTACTACAATCATCAAACTAGCTAAGAGAATAAATCTTAATGATCTCAGTCACTAAAAAGAGAGAATAATTATGTAATGTGACAAGTACTAAATATCGCTTCAATGGGAATCATATACGTCTTAAATTGACAAACGTCATACACCTTAAACTTACACAAAGTTATATGTCAAATAAATTCAAAATACATTAAAAATGAAGAACTTACCTGGATAATAACTTTGTTTCCACCTTTAGAAAAGAAAAGAAGAGAAATGCGACCCTGAGCTCTAACACTGGGAAGCATTAGGTTATTTGAAAGCAACTGGGTATCAGGAGAGTCTTCAAAGAGGCTTAGCAAAGTGGCTCTGGCTGAGCAGTTTCCTGAGGGCGCTCCTCAGGTCTCGGTTCCGCAGGCTGTAGATGAAGGGGTTCAGCATGGGGGCCACCATGGTGTACATCACTGTGGCCGCCATGTCCCTGTAGGTGGTGTGTGTGGAGGCAGGGTTGAAGTAGACCTCAATGATAGTCCCGTAGAAGAGAGAGACGACACAGAGGTGAGAGCCACAGGTGGAGAAGGCTTTCCGCTTCCCCCGGGCCGAGGGCACCTTCCACACAGCCACAGCGATGAGTGTGTAAGAGGCCATGATGCACACAAAAGGGACCAGAACCCCTGAACCCCCAAGCACCAACATCAGCATCTCATTGACGTACGTGTCAGAGCAGGAGAGCTTGATTAAGGCGTTGATGTCACAGAAGTAGTGTGGGATCCTACTGCTGTAAAAGGACAAGTGGGTCATCAGAATAGTGTGGACCATGGAGACGACGTTGGCCAAGACCCAGGTTACTGCCACCAGCGAGGCACACCGAAGCGTGCTCATGATTGTCGTGTAGTGCAGCGGGCAGCAGATGGCCAGGTAGCGGTCATAAGCCATGGCCGAGAGAAGGATGCTGTCAGCTGCCCCAAAGGCGATGAAGAAATACATCTGGGCCA
>PVJC01053885.1:0-10673 GCA_004026665.1 Murina feae | reverse complement strand
AACATCAATTATAATCAGTTTCTAAGTGGGCTTTGCCCAGATCCAGCTTGTGGGACACACAGTGGTCATGTCATGGAACCGCCTCTCCCCCACAATAAGACATGAAAAATACAAAGTGAAAAGTATTGATACATTTCAGTACAAAAAAAATTTCATGTTCACAGGTGACTCCATAAAGAGAGTAAAAACATAAGGCTACAAGTTGGGAGAAATATCTGTAATACAGCTGGTTGGCGTGGCTCAGTGGTTGAGCATCGACTTTTGAACCAAGAGGTCATGGTTCAATTCCTGTCAGGGCAAACACCTGGGTTGCTGGCTTGATCCCCAGTAGGGGGCATGCAAGAGGCAGCTAATCAATGATGCTTTCATCATTGACATTTCTATTTCTCTCTCGCTCCTCTCTCTGAAATCAATAAAAAAATATAAAAAATATCTATGGTACATATAACCAACAAAGAACTGGTATCAAGCATAGAACTTCAGAAAAGAAATCTTATAAACAATAAGTAAGCGTGTTGGCCCATGGACAGAAGGGTCTTGGATTTAGGTCAAGGGCACATGGAGTGTGGGCATGTACAGGAGGCAACCAATCAATGTGTTTCCCTCCCATCAATGTTTCTGTCTCTCCCCCTACCTTTCTCTCTCTCTAAAAATCAATGAAAAAAAATATTCTTGGGTGAGGATTAACAAATAAAAAGATAAATGTGTCAAAAGGCATAAACAGGCTTTAAAAGAAGTATATGAAAAATTCTTACCCTGTTTAGTAATCTAAGAAATATAAATTAGACCATACCCTTTCGATAAATAGAAATTTAAAAATCAGATAAAACTGTTATCTAAAAAACAAACAAACAAAAAAACTGTTATCTAAAAGGTGGAATAATGAAAATTCACATACATTGCTGGTTGGAATATAAACTGATATCACTACTTAGTAAAACAGTTTGCCATTTTTCTAGTAAAATTGAACTAGCATATATCCTATCCCTCAGTAATTGCACTCCTACATATATGCTGTGGAAAACTTCCTTGTACATGCATATATACATACATACCTACCAGAAGATATACTTGAGAATGTTCAAAGTAGTAGTAGTTTCTATGATTATAGAAAAATGAAAACAACCCATTCCAACTATAATAGAATGGATTTTTAAAATTATGGTTTATTCCTAGAGTAAAATACTATATAGTAGTGAAAATGAATAGCCTGCAGCTGCATATATCAACTTGGATTAATCACAAAAATATTATACTGAATGAAAAAAGCAAGTCATAGAAAACTACGTGACTGCCAGCAGTAGAATGGATAAACAAATAGTGATTAGATTCCATTAGTACACTAATCAAAAACAGGCAAACTAAACAACGTATTGTTAGGGATATATGTGATAAAACTAGAGAAAAAGCAATGATTCACAAAATTCAGGATAGTGTTTACCTCTGGAAGATGGAAGGAGGAGGATTAATCAATTGGGAAGTCTCAAACTCACTGTTAATTTTTCTATTTCTTTTTTAAAAATATATTTTATTGATTTTTTACAGAGAGGAAGGGAGAGGGATAGAGAGTTAGAGACATCGATGGGAGAGAAACATCGATCAGCTGCCTCCTGCACGCCCCCTACTGGGAATGTGCCCGCAACCAAGGAACATGCTCTTGACTGGAATCGAACCTAGGACCCTGGAGTCCACAGGCTGATGCTCTATCTACTGAGCCAAACCGGTTAGGGCGATTTTTCTATTTCTTAAATTGGGTGGTGGGCACGTGGGCATATATTATTTGTTGACTATATACATGTCATGTTTTTTCTTTATTTGAATGATAATTTTATTATAAGTATAAAAAATGTTATCATTCTAGAAAGTACACTAAATGTAAAGAGAAAAACTGAAAATTTCCTAATTCCACTACAGAGATTATCATTTCTCTTTATGCTTCCTCTCTGGTCTATGATACTTCTAGTAATAAGTATTTTTGCTCACTGTTTTAGTAAAAAGAATACTTTCTTTAGACTCCTACATTGCTTCTCTATCTCTAGTATCTTCCTATTTCATTTGTTCTCAGAATTACCCTAGAGTTACTCCCTTCTTAAAACCTTGAAGTGGCTCCCAATTATCTTTTAAGTCACTTCAAAAAATGCATGATTATAGACATTTTTTAAAAAAACTACTTTCTTTTCTCTTCTTTTCCTTCCCCAGGCACTCTCCATGTAAGCTATGATAGCAGATGGTGTAATTGTTATGGCTACCCTGTAGACATTACAGATATTGTTCACTTCCCCTGGATCCCTTGGCACCCAAAACAATAACATAACAATACATCCCTTTTAATCCAAACCACATCCACCTTTCAGAACTCCACTTCAGAAATTTATCTTCATGAAGTTTTAAAAATACTGTCTCTGTCCAGATCCATGATTGTTGACTTCACAGTGGTTACCATGGAATGGGTTTTTGGGAAGGTCCTTACAGTGCCTGCACCATAACAAAAACACTTAACTTTTCTGGGTTTATACATTGTTTTAGTAGGTCTTGGATTTTAGTTATGGAGTTTTGGGTACTTGCCTTTTTGATATTTTGACTTTTGGTCTCACATATTTTTTAGGCAGGTCTGCTAATCTAGGTCTTCATGCCTCACTTAGTAAGGGAAGGGTGTGATGTGTGTGTGTGTGTGGCCAGTGTTGGTGGAAAGATCTGCTGAAGGAAAAAGCTTGGGAGTCTGTCAGCAAAGGAGTTATCTGGTTTCCTGTAGTTAAGTTACATGTTGACTTTGGGGTGTCACAGTGTGGGTGTAATTCTGTATGTTTTTTTTCTTTGTGGATGTAATTCTATATTTTCTTTTTAAAAAAATATATTTTATTGATTTTTTTACAGAGAGGAAGGGAGAGGGATAGAGAGTCTGAAACATCAGTGAGAGAGAACTATCGATCAGCTGCCTCCTGCACACCCCCCACTGGGGACATCCAAGGTACATGCCCTTGACTGGAATCGAACCTGGAACCTTTCAGTCCACAGGGCGACACTCTATCCTCTGAGCCAAACTGGTCAGGGCTGTAATTCTCTATTTTCTTTCTCACTTTCCTCTGCCTCCTATTTAAAAATTAGAGGGATAGTTGATGAGGCTAGTAAGTATTCTTTTTTGCTTATACTTTATGGCCTATTTATATTCTAATAAGGTTGATATGTAAAATTTTTATATCAAAGATTTATTTTCAAAATAGGATACTCCAGTCTAAAGTAATCACCCTTTCCCATGTGATGATATGGCCTGAGTGTCCTTCAGATAATTACATCCTAGTGGCGTTCTTTTTTGAATGCTTGGATAAAAGTATTCTGTAGTACAGGGATACAATAAACATAACAAAAACCAAACAAATCCAGGAAACTCCAAAATTCCTGAATTTGAGTACTTTGTTAAACACTTGCCAATTCTATGAAGTCTGAATTTTTTATGTTAGAACATATTTTTTTTAGCTCCAGAACCCATTATTAGGGACAAAAAGAAACACAAACATGTTCTTAGATGCATCAGAAGCTAGATAGCTTGCCCTTAATCTGATGTCTGGTTGAAAGTTATATATATCTGCTTTTTCTTCATTTGTTTACTTTCCTTTGCACCAACCCTTAAACTACATGTACTGTTGGCCTTATGTGAACACCTTTTGGTGCATTTCTTTGTTTAATATATATACTTTTTTTTTCTTCTGCTCTATGAATGTCTCTCAGTATTCTGGTGCTTTGTGATCGTCACCAGGTACCATAGTACATGTTGCATCCAGTGCTTAATATTGCTTTTTGGTAGTTTGTACACAATAGTAATGATAATCCATTTCTTTTTGTCCTGCAAAATGTACTGAGTTTTTTTTGTGTTATTTAAAGTCCCTAATGTAATTTCAGCCTCAGAATCTTGCATAGGAATATCTTTTTTAACATATGTTTATTGATTTCAGAGATGAAGGGAGAGAAAGAGAGAGATAGAAACATCAATGATGAAAGAGAATCATTGATCGGCTGCCTCCTGCATTCCCCCTACTGGGAATCAAGTCTGTAACTGGGGCATGTGTCCTTGACCAGAATCGAACCCGGGACCCTTCAGTCCACAGGCCGATGCTCTATCCATTGAACCAAATTGGCTATGGCCATTGGAATTTTTAATGATGACTTTCTTTTTTGTTGTTGTTTTTTTTTTTTTTTAAAGAATATCAGAATACATGCAGTATATAATTTAATGGAAATTCAAGAAATAGTCTAATTGCAAGCTATATTTTGAAATGATTCAAGCTTCCCAGTCATTCCCAACTCACATATGATGACTTTCATTAAAAAGAATTTGTGTCAATGTGTTTTTCTGTTTTGAACTACAATGCCTTTCCACTTTGAGACAGAAGAGGTGTGTGCTAGTTACCTTGTCCCTCCTAAAATCCCAAATTTATTTCTGTCTAGTATTACTAAAAGATTTTTCCTGACCTCAACTGTTGTCATTCCATATAGCCGAGAGCTCTTAGTTATTATTCATGTTGAATCTACTCTTACACCCTCAGGGTATGACTTTACTGTGGTGTTGGCTTATTTATTTATCTCAGTCTAGGGGAGGAAATCCGTCCTCTGTACTTAGTATGCCACAAAGATTTTGTTCTCCTTCCAGGGATTGTGCTAGAGGCTTTGCAGTGCCAGGATGTAGGACAGAGTGTTTTTTGTTATAGACTAAGAAGAATGTTGCACTGATTGATTACATTCAACAAATTTCAATTAGTCATTTTTCTTTTAAGAGTGCTAGGGTAAGGCATAAATCCCAAGGAATGGTGGACAGGGAGGAAATAGGTTTTTGTATATAGATCTCCCCAACGTAAGTCTGTATCTGTAGAACAGTATGACTGTTCTGAAGGGGCAGTTAATAGCCTACTTGTTAATTGGGGAGAAATTTGAGAGTTCAGGGAATAAATCCCTCAATATTTTTGAGCATGTTCCATGTAGCTGTTTCTCTATTGGGTACTGAAGCATAAGCACAGGGAGATAAAGTGGTATAAGAAACTACGTATCATTCATTAGCAATCCAGTTTTGTTTTGTTTTCTAACTCTTACAATTTGCAACAGCATGGATGGACCTGGAGAGCATTATGCTAAGTGAAATAAGCCAGTCTGAGAAGGATAAGTATCACATGATCTCACCCATTTGTGGAATAAAATGAACAACATAAGTGGATGAACAAAAATAGATCCAGAGACCTCAAAACATCCAACAGACTGTCAAAGTCAGAGGGAAGGCAGGGGAGGGTGGAGGATAAGGGGGTCAGATATCAACCAAAGGACTTATGTGCATGTACATAAGCATAACCCATGGACACAGATAGTACGGGGGTGAGAGTATGTGCTGAGGGATGGGAGCGGCCTGGAAGATGTCAATGGGGGAAAAAGAAGACTTATGTAATACTTTTAACAATAAAGAATTTAAATAAATAATAAAAAAGAAACTATGTATCATTCATTAGCAATCCAGACTTTTTTTTCTTTTTGCGTTTTTTGTTGGTAGATTACAGGTATGGAAGGCTCTTCATTGTCCTGTATTCATGGCCAGTGAGGACTCAGTCAGAGAGGACTGAACCCATTATCCTGGACTATTTAAACCAACAAATTACATTTCTAGTATATTCCCTGGAAATTTTAGCTTGTAATAAACAGCCCTCACAGTATCATACTTAGTGAAATAAGTCAGTCAAAGACAAATACCATATGCTTTCATTTGTATGTGGAATCTAAAGAACAAAATAAATGAACAAACAAAACAGAAACAGACTCATAGGTACAGAGAACAAACTGAGAGTTGCCAGATGGAAGGGAGTTTGGTTTAATTCCTGGTCACGACACATGCCTGAGTTGTGGATTTGATCCCTGGTAGGGGGTGTATGTGAGGTGGCCAATCGATGTTTCCCTCTCATTGGTGTTTCTATCTCCTATCCCTCTCCCTTCCTGTCTCTAAAATCAATAAAAACATATTTTTAAAAAAAGTACAAATTGGTAGTTATAAAATAGTCACAGGGAAGTAAAGTTTAGCATAGGGAATATAGTCAATAATATTGTAATAACTATGTATGGTGCCAGGTGGGTTCTAGAATTATCGGGGAATCACTTTGTAAATTATATAATTGCTAATCAGGGTGCTGTATACCTGAAACTAATATAAAATAATATAGAATGTTAACTGTAATTGGAAAATAAATAAAATAAACAGGAAGATATGTCCTTATGTTTAATGAATATATCACCTTCTTGAGTTGAATTTCCTTGTTTTGCTTACCTATGGGATACAAAAGTATTTGTGTGGTCTTTTGGTTAAGCTTTCTTAGTTTTAAAATCCTAGTAGGCTGTAACCTAAGTATTTTCAACAAATTTTACCACCGACATAATTGGGATAATATAACTCTGAGTCTTTTATCCTTTTTAAACTTTGGAGTTCAGAATTTCACATGATATTCTTATAGAGCGGTATGACTACAAGGAAAAAAATAGCAGGTCATCACGAGTCTCTCCTTCCCAGAGTTTATGGAAAAACCTGAAACTTATATAATTTTAAACTATTTGTGTTTGTCCAGAAGGACCCCACCCCCCCTTTTAATTTTCCCTGTGGGGAAAGTGGTTATAGTATTAATCCTCAAAATTTGATTTTAATACTGTCAGTACTCCATAAGATCTTACATTTTTTATCTTGGCAAAAATTAGCAAATTGAATATTTTATAAAAATCTCTACATTAGTTTGTGATTTCCCACTAAAAGCAACATGATTCTCTGGTGAATTTGGCTTTCCTCTGCCTTTGTGTGTCTCTGTTCAGTGTCTTGAAATCTTGGTGTTTCTCTCTACCTATGTCTATATCTTTGTGTGCGTGTGTAGGTGTCTGGTTTGTCTTTTTTGTGTTTTTTTTGTAGGTAACAGGAATGAGTGTGGTAGCTTATGATGATCTTTAACTTCATGGCAGTTAAAGTGGTGCAAATTTGCACTGGGTGCAAAAACTCTAAACTCATGGGGTAATATGACATTAACTGAATTTAATTTAAAGGTACTGGTAGAGGATCTGTGGACAATTTTCTGATCAAGAAGTCCAGAAGCTAGCTATTTTTAGATATAAGGTTAAAGAGTCCCAAGAAAGAAACTAGCCAGCTGTTTTCTACTTTTCCCAAAGTTGGAGCAAGAATCTCTATTAAACTGACTATATATTTAATGAATTGTATTTATAAATTTATGGAATTATTATTATGCTTTTCTGTGTGTTGTAATGATATTATGGTTATGATGTAAATAAAAATATTTATATATATTTAAATATATTTTTATTTATTTCAGAGAGGAAGGGAGAGGGAGAAAGATAGAAACATCAATGATAAGAGAGAATCACTGATCAGCTGCCTTTTGCACACCTCCTACTAGGATTAAGCCTGCAACCCAGGCATGTGCCCTTGACTGGAATCGAACATGGGACCTTTCAGTTCACTGAGCCAAATTGGCTAGGGCTGACTTCTTAATTTTCAGAGGCATATCCTCAAATATTTATAGATGAATACTATTGCAATTTGCTTCAAAATGATCTGGGAGTGGAGTGGGTGGGTGGTGTGTATGAAATGTGATTGGTCACTGGCTGATAATTGTTGAAGATGGATGATAGGTGCATGGGAGTTTATTGTGCTATTTGGTCTATCCTTGTATTTTGGAAATTTTCTTAAATAAGATGTTGAAAATCCAATGTTGTTTTGGGTACCACAATGATAAACAGTTACGTATTCTTTTTCCTCTTGAAAGAGAACATTTAACATTCTTTTGAACACAAAACTAGTGTTAAAGTTCTCTTCCAGTAGTCAGTAACATCAAGAATTAACTCCTTTATCTTATTTTCAGAGGGTTGATTGGCCACATTTAGGTTTATAATACTTAGGTCTATGATTTCCAGGAGGTGTGGAGAAAAGGATTAATTATGAAAGAAAATGATGAGAGATTTGTGAAGCACAGATGTATAAGAAAAACCCTAGGAACTGGAGAGAGCAGGGCATAATGTGTCACCTCTCAGGGATAAGCTGGACTGCTGACTAGGGTACTTTCCAAAAACCTCAGGCCCAGAAAACATCAAATTTGGTGACAACCCTTCTCCCCATTTTCTGTAACCATGATTTCTTCTAGTTGCAAGGCTGGGATGTCCTGGGAGAGAAATAAACAGCTGTTCCCCTGCCTACAGATAAAAGTCTGTATTTTAGAGGCAGGGGGTTGGGGGCGGGGAACAAAAACTTAAGCAACAGCTGCATTTGTAGTTGCCAAAGCACAAAGACTTTCTGCCTTTATGGCACTTCCCTCATATTTACATGTTTTTTTGCTAATCCAAATAATTACGTGCTCATGTGGTAGAATTGTTTGGATCCAAGAGAGATGGGTGGGGCAGCACCTGCTTTTAGCCATTAAAGTCATGTTACTTTTGCACTGCATCCAAGAAAATAGTTAACAGACAAAAAGTAATTTGCCTTTTCCTATGAATGAAAAGGAAGACCTCTTTTGTTTCATCCTGTGAAGAAAAGTGAAGAGAAACCTCAAAGGTGGGTTTTCTCTGTTTATTGAAATGAAACCATCAGGGACCCCGCAGTGAAAAATTCCTGGGGTTTGGTTCTTCCTGCCCTTTCTCCCTCCCTGCCATAGAACTCAGCAATTGGAAGAATACCAGTTTTTGTTCCTTATTGGTGCTACCACCTGTTCTTACTGCTGAACTAAATGTTCTTGGCTTTCTTTGGTGTGAACAGGATCTCCCTCTGGGAAAGGTGGGAGGAGGGTGAAAAAGGGAACAGGAGGAGGCCCATTGCAGCCCTGTGCTCATGTGAGAGGGACACACAGGGGTTAGTGTGCTGCCCTAACAGAGGGGCTTTGTGCTCTAGCTTCTTCCAGAGCTGGGGCTCCACAGATGCATGCTGGGCAGTCTCAGGCAGCTTCATCCCTGATACACTTGCTTCTTTCTGACAATAGCAGAGCAAGACTGGTAACAATAATTAACATAAAAAATAAAGAAAAGAAGATGCAGGCAGAGCAGGCTCAGGCAGCTTCATCCTTGATACACTTGCTTCTTTCTGACAATAGCACAGCAAGACTGATAACAATAATTAACATTAAAAAAATAAAGAAGATGCAGGCAGAGGCCATTCTGAATGCATTCAGATACTCAATGTGTGTGGAGAAAGCTGTTTGTAACTAAGTGGTGGAGCTTAATTAAGAGTATAGCATGGAGACATGGCTGCCACTGAACATAAGAGCCAGAGCTGCTGTTGCATATCCACTGTGGGTGCAGGTGGTGCTCTTTAGGTCTTTCCCTTTCTGTGCTGAAACCCTTGTATCTAGGTCATGGGAAATCTTCCTCTCTTGAATAGCAGCAATGGAATGAGAAGTTTAGTCCTTCTTACCCAGATCTCAGAGACTGAGGAGGTAGCTGAAGGTAGGAGCATTTCTGAGTCAAGGCTCTTTGTTAGGAGAGGTCAGTGGCAGCCATGTTTCTTAGCAACCTAAAAGGGCTCTTAAATATTAATAATAATAATGATAATATAATAACAACTAACACTGAGATAGCACTTATCATACTGCCAGGAATTAGTCTAAGCTATGGATATACAGATAACTTTTTTAAAAAATATATTTTATTAATTTTTTACAGAGAGGAAGGCAAAGGGATAGAGAGTTAGAAACATCGGTGGGAAACATTGATCAGCTGCCTCCTGCACGCCCCCTACTGGAGATATGCCCACAACCAAGGTACATGCCCTTGACCAGAATCGAACCTGGAACTTTTCAGTCCGCAGGCTGATGCTCTATCCACTGAGCCAAACTGGTCAGGGCCAGATAACTTATTTAATCCTTAAATAACCCAAGGAGGTAAATACTATTATAAATTCTCTTTTTAAAAGAGGAAACTAAAGCCTAGAGAATTTAAGTAACTTGTCCAAGATCATAAAAATGGTAAGTAACAGGGCTGGTATTTTGAACTCAGATAGTTTGATTCCAGAGTTCATCTTCTTTAACTGTTACACTGCATCATCTCTTAATGGAGCCCTGTCCTTCCTCAGACTGAACTGTAGAACACAGAAAATTACTGTTTTCTCTTTAGAATGCTAACATAACTAGTACTGTGCTGGGAGAGAAGTTAACTCATTAGGAACTGTTGATGCCTTAGAGCAGTGGTTCTCAACCTTCTGGCCCTTTAAATACAGTTCCTCATGTTGTGACCCAACCATAAAATTATTTTCGTTGCTACTTCATAACTGTAATGTTGCTACTGTTATGAATCGTAATGTAAATATCTGATATGCAGGATGGTCTTAGGCGACCCCTGTGAAAGGGTCGTTCGACCGCCAAAGGGGTCATGACCCACAGGTTGAAACTCACTGCCTTAGAATATTAGGGCTTACTTCTTGAGGAAACCCAATTGATAAAGATGAAAGGAGCTGTAGTTTGCAAATATCTACTCTATAAAAGCGAAATATTAAAATTAACCGTTTCTCCGAGACAGGGTAAGCCATGCCCACCAGCCAATCAGAGCGGCTGTATGCAAATTAGCCCAGCCAACATGGCGGCCGCCACTCACGGACCTGAGTAAACAGCCCTTTCCATTGCGGCAGGAGCGAAAGTGAAGCTGCGCCCCTCAGCTCAGCTCCGATT
>PVJC01053884.1:0-10672 GCA_004026665.1 Murina feae | reverse complement strand
TCTCTAGTTCCGTGGCTGTTGGCCTCCATCTTGGCTGGGTTAATTTGCATACAGCTGCTCTGATTGGCTGTTGGCCTCCATCTTGGCTGGGTTAATTTGCATACAGCCGCTCTGATTGGCTGGTGGTAACGGTCACATTTGCATGTTTCGCTTTTATTATAGAAGATATATATATATATATATATATATATATATATATTGACATAAAAAGAGTTGAAATGTATGTCAATATTATTGACCTTATTCTAATGACCACCTTCATAGGTTTTTTTAAAATTATGTAATAGGTACAATTTTTAAACTTAAATAACCTAGCACCCTTGAAGCAAGTCTTGAGAGATACTCATTCACTATCCCCTTCTTGTTGAAGTTTTCTGTCATACTCCCATATTTATTGAAGATATTAGTATCTGGGGACCCCTTCCTTTCAATTACCTCTATGATCAATCTTGGTAATTACAATACCCATGCAGACAATCCATCCAATGCCCTAGACTGTTAGTTCCCTTATGTTACCTGCAATGACATTGGTTCTCTCCCACTGCAACACATCAATTCCATGTCACACACTAAAGCAATAATCACACCCCCTACAAAATGTCAGTTTCTATCATCTGTTTTTCCAGCACCTTATTACTTTCTTGCTCACTTATTTGATTTCCCCCTTGCCAACAATTCTTCAATTTCACTATGACCGCCAATCCATTAAGTTTGCCACGTTTTCAGTGTTCCTCGTCACCTCATGTCCTCATTTTCATCCAAACTCAATTTCTAATCCATCATCATTTATTACTTTTAGTCCTTTACAAACACCCTCATCTCCTTTGGTCCTCCTTCCCAATTGTATCACCTGAAAAAACACAACCCTGGTTAAATCAGCTTCTCTGCCAACTCTTACCACCTACCCTAATAGTTGACTCTAAAAAAAAAAAAAAAAACTAAAAAAAACCCACACAAATAAACATACTCTGCTTACTGGGTATTTATGGCCACAAACCCAAGGTGAGCTGCCATCTATCTGGAAATGCCACTGCGTTTCTGTAGTCATTTATTGTCTCACTTTGTAAGATGAATGTCTTATATCTGTTCTCACTTTTCAGACTCACAACACCTATTTCCTTGGTTCTTATATCAGCAAGGAAAGAGAAGCACTCAGAAATGTCATCCTTATCTTTCCATCAAATCGAGTTCATCTATTTGTGCTTTTACCTAAGGCGGGTTCTTTCTCTTGTGGGTATCCCTTTTGTACCCACTTAGAGACTCTTCTGACCTCTTTCCTCCCTTTCTGTAGCATCAGTTTCCCCTCCAAATGATAACTCCAATAAGCAAACAAATATTGTCTCACAACTCCTGTTTGACATAGCACCCTCCCTTGATACCACTTTCCCCTCCACCTGAAGCCCCACCCCTCTCCTTGCTTGACAAGCTCCTCTAAAGTGGTTTATAGTTTCTTTTGTCCTCTTTTAATCTTACTTATTAATTTTAAGGCCTTTTTTCCAGTCCCTCTCCATTGAAACCATGGTTGCCAAGATTATCAATGATTTTCACATTGATCAAGGGATCAATTCTCAATGCTCAGGAAAATTAGACACAGCTTCTCACTCTTTGTTCTGAAACATGTTTTGAGTTGAGTTGTAGTATACTAAATGCTCCTGCTTTCCTTCCTATCCCACTGGCTGATCCTCAGTATCCTTCGGTTGTTCTCCCTCTGTTTCCCAATCCCAAGAATCAGAGAGTGTGCCAGGGTTTGGTCTTCAAGCTTCTCTCGTCTATCTGTACTAGCTTCTTAATAATCATCTAGTACCAATGGCCTTAATGCCATGTAAATGCGCATGAATCCCAAATGTTATCTCCAGCTTAATCTCTTCCCAGAATCCACATCAACTTCTATACAAATGCTGACTCAACTTCTCCAAATGGCTATCTAATAAGCCATCTATATTCAAAATGAAAATCTTGCTCTTCCATAATTCCTCTCCGCAACTCCAAACTCAATCCTCCTCCTATTTTCCCCATTCAATATATGTACTCTAATTCAACTTTAGTTTCATTTTGATTTGCTCACACTCCAAATTTAATCTTTGTTCTTGCTTTCAAAACTTGTCCCAGATCTGACCACTGCTTTCCATTTTACTGCTCTGCCCATATCCTAGACAACACTATTACAAATAACAGACTATAGCTATAAGCTTGTAACTTCTTTCTTCCCTTTAGCTCTCGACCCTACAGTAAGTTGACTTCTTATTAGCCTTTCAATATACAAATATTGAAGGTATTCCTTGTGTTACTCCTCTTGACTTCCATCACATATAGAACATAATCCAATGTTTTTACCATGTCTTACAAGGTACCATGTGATCCACCCTCTGGCCTTGTCCCTCACTTCATCTCCTGTCTGTAATCCATTTCAGCCACATAGTCCTCTTCTTTGTTTTGTGGACAATTATGCAGGATTTTTTCACTTGCTGTTCTCTTTGCTTGGAATCTCTTTTCATAGATATTTATACACTTATTCCTTCATATCATTCAAGTCTGTATTCAACTGCCACTACCACAAACAGGACTGCTCTGACCATTGCCTAACAGTGTCTTTGGTCATTCTGCTTCATTTGCCTTTATTGTGTATGACCATCCTACTTACATGTTTGTGTTTATTTATTATTTGTTTTCCATATCTTAGTGCAATTTATATGACAGCAGAGATTTTGCCTGTTTTGATTACTTTGTATCCTCAATAATCAGAACAGAGGCTGGCACATGGTAGGCACACAATTGATACAATTCACTCAAGTGAATGACTTAATGGTTGTTTCTACTTGCTATTCATCTTATCTCCTCTGTATATTATATCTCTCATTGTACCGTAGTAAGTGCAAAAACATATATGGAATTTATAATGAATGCCAACTGTTTATCTCAGGGGGGGACAGTATTATTATTCCTGTTTTACTGGTACTATTATTCCTGTACTATTCCTGATAAGCAAACAGAGGATTGGAGAGTTTAAGAACATAGCTTGCATTTCCACAAGTGTCAGAGTGTCAGAGCCAGACTTGGGACACAGAGGTCTGGCTTCAGAGTTCTACAGTCTAATCATTATGCTCCCAGCTGTCATATTCTGCAAAGCCATTGTTCTTTTTCCCATTCATTTCACTACAGAGACTGTGTACATGTAGCTGCCTCTATTTTTTCTCCCTCCAGTCACTTTCCCCTTGTCACGGAGTTCTCTCGGTGCCAATCTAACTTAGTTTTCTTTTGAAACATCATTGTGTTTCAGAATCTTTGTGCGCCTTTCTGTCTCACAGATAACTTTCGCATCCAGCAAGTTCCTGTTCCCATTGACTTTCCTTGCACGATAGCTTTTGCATTCCTGGCTACATTCCCATTCCCAAGAGTCGTATTTTTATTCCATTCATTATGGTCTCACACCTGAACTGTCCAAACAGCTTCATACTTAGCCTTCCTATCTCTAGTGTGGCTTCCAGACTCTTGCATCCCACTTACCAGATTTCTTCCTACAACAACTGAAATGTGACATTCCATTCCATACACTTCCTCAAAGGCTCCCCAGTGTCCACCAAGAGAAACAAGTACCAGGTCTGCAGTGCATCAGGTCTGAGTTGACATTCCTAGGTTCCTGTGGCTCCACCCTTCTTTGTTATGCATACCCTATACTCTTACTGAGATAGACTAATTGCCAATCCACTAATATCCCTTGCCTTTTATTTGCTTTTTCTTCTGAACATATTTTTTCCCTTTTGGAATGATCCAGTACCTAACACTACCTAATGAAGTTCATCTTTCAAAGACCAGAGCAGATACTGATTCCAGATCTCATACATTCTCTCTTTTCTGATTACCTCATTCAGAAATGATCGTTTCTTTTCTCATATTTGAATAGCACTTTTATACCACTTTTGCAGCATTAATTATGGTATACAAGCTCTGCTCCATCTTCTTAGGTAATCAAGTCCAAATCGTCCCTCCTCTAACAGGTTGTGAAGTACATGAGAGGGAACAAATTACCTAATTCATCTTCATATTCACATACCGTATGGCTCAATACCTAGCACAGAATTAGTGCTTGCTAAATATCATGACTGCATGAAATCACAGCTCTGCCTAGATGCATATTTACAGTTTTAACAACACAGTTATCTAGGGCCTTATCAATCACATTAGTTGCAAAAAGCCTATTTTACTTATCAAAAAGCTTAAAAGTTTACTTTAATCAACTTTGATTATATGTTGCAGTCATTTCCTTTTGTTGAATAAAGCTTTACCAACACAGAGCTTGGAGATAACAAAGAATTTATGTGACAAAGTAACTTCAAAGATATGTGTGTGTGTTTAAAATCATATACATGCATTATATTATAATTTTAAAAATAATAAAAATAAATAAGTTTCATTTATTTATTCATGTAGAGTAAGACTCTAGGAATAAGAGAAGGTTTGTTTTTATAGTCACAGAGCAATTCAGAGCTTGAGGTGACAACATGAGGCAACAGTGCAGTGAATAGACCCAGCACAGGTTTGGGGTTCTGACTCTTAGAGCCTTAGTTTCCAGAATATCTCTCAAAAGCGTTAAATTCTTTCACAGAATTAACAGAAAATTCCCATTTCTTCAGTCCACTCTATACAATAGATTCAGTTTCTGAACAACCCAACATTTTTAATGCCATTGTTCTGGCTTATGAGGAAAAAATAAGAAAAAAAAGTTAAGCAAAATTCAGGGAGCCTTAAGGTGGTTCTATGGTGGCTTGATGAATCATTCCTTTGTTTGAAATCCTGGGAAGTTTTAAACTTCAGGATAATGCTTCTTTGTAGTCAGATGCTGGAGGAGTGGGTTGTCTTTTCTAAAATTATTAGTGAAGGAGTTCACAGAAAGAGGTATGTAAAGAACCTATACAATAATGTGAAGAGCATGCATGGATTTAAAGATGTGAAAATTTCATCATCTGTTCTGGTTTTGGTTTGGAATTTTACAGAAGTTAGAAATATATTGCAAGGACTCTGTTTCAGTAATTTTCTTCCAGGTAATCACATTATTTTGATTATTTTACAAAAGGAATGATATATGAAGTCTGTAGTTTTAAAATTCTTTTAAAATTATAACATGAATTATCAGTGCTTTTAGTGCTATTATATTCGAAGAAATATCATGAGTTTATAGATAAACAATTAGATTGTTGTTTTTTGTTTAAACTAGGCAGTTGAAATGGCTGTAAAGAATGACCCTAAACCAAGATTCCACAATAACAATAAACATTGCTTGTTTCCTTGTGTGTCTACATTAAACTTGTAAAATAATAAAACTTAGAACACTAAAAAAAATGTGAAAATATAGCCACTTCCATTGTCAGTCATGTGAATAAATACGATTAAAAAATTAATATCTTTGTGTTGCAGCTGTTGTGAGTGCCATTCCTGTGCCAACCCTAGAAAGTGCCCAGTACCCAGGAATCCTTCCATCTCCCACATGTGGATACCCCCACCCACAGTTCACACTCCGGCCTGTGCCATTCCCAACGCTGTCAGTGGACCGAGGTTTTGGAACAGGAAAAAGTCAGTATAATGCATTTCCTCTTGTGTCTTTTTTGTTTTGGTTTTGGTTGTTTTTTATTTGTTTGTTTGTTTTTGTTTTATTTTGTGTGTGTGTGTGAGTGTGTGTTTTAATGGAAACCAATGAATAATACCATGGGGTATCTTGTCAAAGGTGTAGCATTTTGATGTCTTGTCTCTTAGAAAGATTGACTTACCCATGACCTGGGTAGGAGAATTTTTTTCCAACATAGTTAATCCTTTAGGTCCTACTTCATGCTTTTGGACTGATTCTCTAGGATTTCTTTCCACAGTACATTTAACTGACAATATAAGGAGTGGTGGGAAGCAAAGGTTCAATGGTTCAAGAAGGAGATGCTTTGATGGGCACTTGGAATTTTATTTAGCACAATGTCCTCATGGTCCATCCATGTTGTTACAAAGGGCAGAGCGTCCTTCTTTCTCAAGGATGAATAAAAATTTGTTGTGCACATAGTACTACATCTTCTTTATTCATTCATCCATTAGTGGACACTTAGCTGGATTTTACATCTGGGGAATTGTGAATGATGCTATGATGATCATTGGAGTGCCGATATCTCTATGAGATAGATATTTGTTTCCATTGGATAAAGTATTTCCAAAGGTGGGATTGCTGAGTCAACTGGTAGTTCTATTTTTAATTTTTTAGGAAACTCCATACTGTTTTCCATAGCATCTACACCAATTTACATGCCCACCAGCAGTGCATCATCACTAACACGTGTCTCTTTTGTCTTTCGGATGAGACCCATTCTAAAAGGTGTGAAGTGATATCTCATTGTGGTTTTGATTTGCATCTCCCTGATGGTTAGTGATGCCAAGCACCTTGTCATGTATCAGTAGCCCATTTGTGTGTCTTCTTTGGAAAAATGTTCATTCAGTGCCTCTACCCATCTAATCTAATAAAAGAGTGATATGCAAATTAACCATCACTCTGAGACACCTAAGCCATGCCCACCATGCAAGCCACACCCCCAAGCCAATCAGAGTGGCTGTATGCAAATTAACCCAGCCAAGATGGAGGCCGGTAGCCACGGAGCTAGAGTCAGCAGTAGGCTTCCGTTGCAACTGCCTGACTAGGCTGGTGGGCCTCTGCTCAGGCAACAATATTTCAATTATAGAAGCCATGGACCTGAAGCAAACAGGAGGCTTCTGTTGCCTGCCTAGGCCTCAGATCAAGGTAACAAAGTTTCAATTATAGAAGATAAATAAACCCCAGAAACCTGCTTCCATCCAGCCTCCCTGGGACGTTGGATCAATGGGAGCTGTGGGCAGCCTGAAAATGGCCCTCAGCCCCTCACCCAGGCTGGCTACACCGCCATGGGGTGAGGGTCTCCACTGGGGGGTCTTGGCCAGCCTATAAACAGCCATCAGCCCCTCACCAGGCACGCCAGTGGGTGGACATCCCCCGAGGGGTCCCAGACTATGAGAGGGCACAGGCTGGGCTGAGGGACCCCCCCCCCCTGCCGAGTGCACAAATTTTTGTGCACTGGGCCCCTAGTTTTTTAAATATTATTGTATGGATTGTTTTTGCTTTTGAGTTTTATGAGTTTTGTTGTTTGTTTTGTCTTTTAACAATTGGTAGTTCTGTAGTTTTGTTTTGTTTTTCTTTATTGATTAAGGTATTACATATGTGTCCTTGTCCCCCTATTGCCCCTCTATCTCCCACATGCCCTCACCCCCTGGTGTCTGTGTCCATTGGTTATGCTTATACACATGCATACAAGTTCTTAAGAGTTTTTAAATATATTTTGAATATTCACCCCTTATCAGATAAATGGTTTCCAGATATTTTCTACCACCCCTTACATTGCCTTTTCATTTTGTTCATGGTTTCCTTTGCTGTATTGGAGCTTTGAATTTTGGTGTGGTTCCTCATTTGCTTTTGGTGCCTTTGCATTTAGTGTCAAATCTAAATAACCATTGCTAAGACGAAGGTCAAGGAGCTTACCCCTATATATTCTTTTAGGAGTTTTACAGCTTCAGGTCTTAAATTTAAGGCCTTAATCCTTTATGAGTTGTTTTTGTGTTTGGTGTAAGATAGGGATCTGGTTTTATTTTTTCATGTGACAATTTTTTTTTCTCAGCACTATTTATTAAAGAGAGCATTCTTTTTATATTGTGTAGGTTGGAGCAAAAGTAGGTTTACAGTTGTGAATATACAAAATACAATTTATTTTGTATTATTTATTAATTATTATATTATTTTTCATATGAACAACTCTAAACCTAATTTTGTTCCACCCTGTATATTCTTGGCTCCTTTGTCACAAATAAATTGGCCATATATGCATGGCCTTATTTCTGAACTCCTTATTTTATACCATTGATTTATATTTTATGACCATATCATACTATGTTGGTCACTATAGCTTTGTAATATAGTTTGAAATCAGGAAGTGTGATGTCTCTAGTTTTGTTCTTCTTTCTTAAGGTTTATTTGACTGTTTTGGTCTATAGTTTTTAGGATTTTTTTTTATTTCTGTGAAAAGTATCATTGAACCTGTAGATCACCTTGGCTAATATGGAAATTTTACAAATATTAATTCTTTTAATTGATGAGCACAGATTAGCTTTCCATTTGTATCTTCTTCAATGTCTTCTATAAATGTCTTGTAGATTTCAGTGTATAGATATTTCCCTTTTTAACTAAATTTGTTCCTAAGCATTTATTTTGATGTTACCTTAAATGAGATTATATTCTTAATTTTTTTTCTGAGAATTTGTGTGGATATATGGAAATGCAATTAATTTTGGACTATTGATTTTGTATCCTGGTAGTAGTATTTCATTTGTTTGAAGAAAGGTGGGAATGGAGAGACTCTCAAGCTATTATATATATCCTGATGATTTCTCCTGTACCATTTGACTTTTTTTCCCTTCAAGCACATTTTAAAATCGATTTTATGGCTTTCTTCTCTTAGTTAAGAACAGGTGACTCAGCAGCTCATGTGAAATAGGATGTTTTGCAATAGAGAAGATGGTAACAGCAATAAAATATATTTGTGAAGTAAGCTATATCTCTTACAAATCATAAATTGTTAGGTGCAGCAGTGTTAGAATTAAAAGGCATCAAAAATCTGCCAAGAGAGAATTAGGTTTATTTTCCCTTTCTCGCTGCACATCATATCTACAGAATAGAGTTATGTGCAGAATGAGAGAAAATAGTTCCTCAACCATATTGGAGGGAATTAAATGAGAAAAATGTGGGAAGTCCCATAACTAAAAATTTCCAAAACCCAGGACAATTAGGAAGGTAATTTCAGTCCAAGAATTCAGAAGCACAAGTCCCCTCTTCAACTTCTAAAACGACTTCTCCCCAGCAGAAAGAAGAGCCAGTTTTAGTTTAGTTTTCTCTTTGGATCATTTCCTACTACTTTCTTTGGATTTCATTTATGCTCTCTAACTTTAAGAAGGATGTGTAAGAAGGGTGTGTAGAATGACCTTTATCTGTTCACTCCAGCAAGATGAGTACTAGTATAAGCCAAAGTTCACTACTTTTTTTAAGTTAAAAATTAACTTTTATTTATTCATAGTATATTTCTGTAATTTCTTTTCCTTACTTAAAGGCATAGTCTCCTTCAGAAAATCCAGTATCCCATTTACTCTTTTCCTTCTCTCTTGATTTGGCACAGCATGCAAAACTGTCTCATTGAATCACGGGGAAATGACTCCACAAGTTAAAGTTCAATGAAAAAGAAAAAACAATAAATGAACTAGGACACAATTTGTTTTTGTCATTGGTTAGAGTCTCATGGGCCATTCTGGTGCAGGACTCGGATAGTGTGGGAAGTCGAGCATATATGGAGGCAGAGATACCTCTGTGTCTGCCGTTCCATTTTGCTGTGAACCTAAAACTGCTCTAAAAAATAAGCTTTATTAAGAAAGGGAGAAATGAGGAAGGAAGGAAAGGAAGGAACAAAGGAAGGAAGGGGAAAAAAACTTTAGTCCCTGTGTAGATTTTGTTTCGTTAATTTGTTTAAAAGTAGATAGAGCAGCATCAAACAGACTGTCTAATTACAGCAACAAGGACAGGAACATTGGGGGGTGGGGGGTAACAGATCAGCCAAGGGACTTTTGGTGCATGCATTTAAGCATAAATAATGGACACAAAACACTGGGGGGTAGGGGAGGCGGGCGGAAGGGCAGGGGAAAAAAGAGATATATGTACTAATCTTTGTAAAACTTTATGATATAAAAAAAATAAAATAAAAGTAGATATAATTGAAAAGGTAGTCACATGACTTTTAAATAATATACAATAAAACATATAGCAATTAAATAAAGTTACATAAATAAAGGATTCTTGATAGAGTGCTTTGAACCTCATCTAAAATCAAAATGCACAGACAATCTTCTGTTCCTAGATGTCACAGATTTTAAAAATAAGTCTTTAGTCCTCCGTGAAGGACTTTTGAGCAGAGCTATGTGCAGTGCCAAAGGAATGGGAACAAATCTGTTTTTCCGAGTGATTGCTTAGGGAAAAATCAGCACCCTCTTTTCTAGGAAACTAAATATTCTCTGAGTCACTGTCAGAAACAGTTAACTCCCAGCCACTCGGTAGTGGTTTCTAAATGCCTTGGAGAACCCTAAGCACTCCTGTTCTCTCTCAAGCAGAAAACGTTTCATGACTCCGGCCAGAGCTGTCTTGTTAGTCACCTTGAGGAACAGTGAAAGGCACACGTAGGAAAAGAAAAATGTGTGCAAGTGCAGGCTCTTCTTCCTCCAAAGTTACCCGAAAGACCTTTGAGTTTTACGAGAAATAAATCACCAAAACCCAGCCCCCAAAGACACACTGCTTTCTGAAGTCACAAATACAGCTGCATTTCTCTCCTACCGTAATGGGGGGGGGGGGTGGGATATAAAGTATTCGCATTAAACACATCTGGTGATATATCAACAGAGATTCATGCAGTTTTGATAGATATTTTCTTTTCCTACCAATGCGCTGCAGGTCTGACCTTAGCCTCACTAGGCAAATGAGTTGTCTGTGGAAAATATGGAGCAGTGCTATCTTTAAAAAAACATCAACCAATGGATAGTCCTGGGGCCAAGTCATGACAAAATGGGTACCCCCACTTCATCT
>PVJC01053883.1:0-10677 GCA_004026665.1 Murina feae | reverse complement strand
GCAGCCTTGCTTTCCCGCTCCCCGGTGCCTCGCAAAGGGCCTGGGAAGCTGCCAAGCAGTCCGAGACCGCCCCGCTGCCTCTTTCCCACTCCCCAGCCCACCACCTTGCTTTCCCACTTCCTGGTGCCCTGCAAGGGGCCTGGGAAGCCCACCAAGCAGGCTGCTGACCCCCTGCTGCCTCTTTCCCACTCCCCGATGCCCCTCCAAGGGCCTGGGAAGCCCACCAAGCAGGCTGCCGACCCCCTGCCGCCTCTTTCCCGCTCACGGGTCCTGGGTCCTGCGCTGTCCCGCCCTGCAGCCACTCTGTGCACTTGGGAGGTCCCTCAGCCCGGCCTGTGCCCTCTCACAGTCTGGGACCCCTCGGGGGATGTCCACCTGCTGGCGTGCCTGACTAGCCTGGGTGAGGGGCTTTAAAGCTGCCCACAGCTCCCATTGCCCAACGTCCCAGCAAGGCCGGCTGGATGCAGGTTTCCTATAATTGATGCTGTTCCTTTAAGGCGAGGCCTTTTACTAACGAAGCCTCCTCTCTGCCTCACCTCTCGGCTTCTATAATGAAACAATTGTTACACTTAATTGTTGCAAATATGCATTTTGCTTCAGGCCAAAGGCTAAGGAGCCAGCGAGCAGGTAGTTTCGCTCTCGCTCCTGCTGCAACGGACGCTGCCTAAATGTTTACTCAGGTCCGTGAGTGGCGGCCGCCATGTTGGCTGGGCTAATTTGCATACAGCCATTCTGATTGGCTGTGGGCGTCCCGGAGAAACGGTTAATTTTACTATACCGCTTTTATTAGTTTAGATAGGTTTCCAAATTGACATAAACCACTGTTTGTCTCCTAGAATTATCTCAAATTTCTTATACCCAATTTCCCCCTTTGGATTGATGAGAAGTAATTTAAAAGCTTCACAAGCTATTTCCAACAAAATCTAATTTTATGGTATTTTAATGTGCTATAATTGTAGCATGCTTAACTGTGACTTCAATAAAAAATATTTATTTAGCATCCAACTATGCTCAAGTATATTTGTAGAAAATAAACATGAATTAGGTGGAGTCCCTATGTTCAAATAACATAAACTCATTTTAATGAGGGTGGCTAAGAAAAATATATGTAAATATATTTTATATTTAAAAATATATGTAAATACTAGGCAAAATGTCAGAAATGCCATCAATAAGGTTAAAGCAAAGCTCTCCTTGGCTCTGTTTGGATTTTAAGAAATTTTCATACTAGATTTATTCCATTTTACAATAAAATCAAAATTATATACTTACTACAGTCACAAGGTGTTTGCCTCACTTTCCTAAATGTAAATGATGTCCGTATTCCCCTCTTGCTTAAAGTTAAGTCTCCAACATCACCAGTGATAATTCCACTTTTGTGACCCTTGGATGCTTGAACAGTATCAAATTTTCTTGGTGTTATTCTAAAAACAACAATCGAAATAACTTATTTAAAATGGCATTCACAAAAACATTTCAGGTCCTTTAAAAACGTTAAGGAAAATAGAGTAAATCCAGAAGAATGTACAGTAGGTCCTCAGGTTATGTCAGAGATCCGTTCCAGTGGAGTGACATAACGCGATTTTCACCATAAGTTGGAACCCACCCACATAAGCACCTATGTCATTCACATGGAGCACATATACAGCAGTAATGAAGTGAAACAGTAAAAAAAAAGTTAAAAGAAAATTAACAATTCCTGACCCTTATTTGTGGTAAATAAATAATAAAAAACATAAAGCACATATGTACATATATCAAAATGACAGAACTTTTTTTTTTTAAATAAATACTGTAAATGGGAGATGGCCATGTAATCACGAAACAATGTACACCAAGTCCAACATAACCCGAGGACTGCCTGTACTGCAAATATCTATGGATTCCCTGAATTGTTAAGCACAAGCAGAAAAAACAAAGAAATATAAGTCTATGTCCTTTAAGAGGTTATCTTTAAGGTAATCATATTAAAAGAATGCACAGCCTTGGCTGGTGTGGCTCAGTTGGTTAGAGTATTGTATCATGCACTGAAGGGTCATGAGTTCAATTCTTAATCAGGGCACATATCCAGGTTGCAAGTCTGATCCCTGGTCAGGGCACGTATGGAAGGCAATCTATCAATGTTTCTCTCTCACACTGATGTTTCTTTCTCTCTTTCTCCTTTTCCCTTCCTCTCTCTCTCGAATCAATAAAAAACATATCCTTGGGTAAGGATTAAAAAAATAAAAATAAGAGTTCCAAAATAGTGGTGGAGTAAGTGGCTAATCAAAACTGAAAAAAACAAAACAAAAAAATAATCAGAATGCAGGGAGAGATGGATCTCTGGGTCCGGGCTAGGAAAGGCAGACATTGGTGTACATCTTGGCCTTTCCCAAAGGCACCCTGCCCCAGCAGAGGGAGCCACAAGCCGTGGACTGCTGATAGCTCCTAAAAGGGTAATCAGGGCCAGTCACAAACAGCATGTGACATTGTCCTGCACTAGAGATTGGGAGTTTGGTTGTTCTGGTTGTCCCGCTGTTTCGGTCACTGGGCTTTTATTATCTACACTAATAAAAGAGAAACATGCAAATTGGTGTCACTC
Organism: Murina feae; assembly: GCA_004026665.1. NCBI lineage: Eukaryota > Metazoa > Chordata > Mammalia > Chiroptera > Vespertilionidae > Murina > Murina feae. The sequence goes on along the minus strand of PVJC01053883.1, from coordinate 8,096 downwards.
TGCTACACCCAAGCCACACCCACCAGCCAATCAGAACAACTATCTGCAAATTGACTCAACCAAGATGGCGGCGGGCAGCCATTGAGCTGGGCAAGCAGGAGGCTTGGTTGCCCTGGCGACGGAGGAAACCAAGCCTCCCGCCTGCCCTGGCCAGCTGTGGCCTCCGCTCAAGGCAACAAAGTTTCAATTATATAAGATAAATAAATCCCAGATATGTGCTTCCAGCCAGCCTCGCTGGGAGCTTGGGTCACTGGGGGCCGTGGCCAGCCTGCAAACAGCCCTCAGCCCCTCACCCTGGATGGCAACACCCTAATGGGGTGAGTGTCCCTGCTGGGTGCTTGGTCAGCCACCAACAGCCATTAGCCACTCACCCAGGCTGGCCAAGTGCCCCAGCAGGACCTCCCTCCCTGAAGGAGGTGTGGCTAGCCTGAAAACAGTCCTCAGCCCCTCACCCAGGCTGGCCAGGCACTCCAGCAGGAACCCCACCCTGATCTGGGACACCCTTCAGGGCAAACCAGCCAGCCCCCACCCATTCACCAGGCCTCTATCCTATATACTAAAAGGGTAATATGCAAATTGACCCTAACAGCAGAACCACTGGGAATGACTGGTCACTATGACACATACTTCATTACTGCAGGAGCTGCCCCCTGGTGGTCAGTGTGCTCCCACAGGGGGAGCTCTGCTCAGCCACAAGCCAGGCTGATGGCTGCCAATACAATGGTGGTGGTGGGAGCCTCTGCCACCTCTTCAGCAGCGCTAAGGATGTTCAACTGAAGCTTAGGCCTGCTTCTCGTTGGCAAGTGGACATCCCCCGAGGGCTCCTGGGCTGCCAGAGGGATGTCTGACTGCCAGCTTAGGCCTGATCCCCCTGGGGTGTGGGCCTAAGCCAGCAGGTGGACATCCCCTAAGGGGTCCCAGACTGAGAAAGGGCACAGGCCAGGCTGAGGGACCCTTCTGAGTGCACAAATTTTTGTGCACCGGGCCTCTAGTATAAGATAATACTGTATTATATATTTGAATGTTGCTAAGAAAATAAATCTTAAAAGTTCTCATCACAAGAAAAAAACTGTAACTGGTGGTTTTAAATAGACTTACTGTGATGGTCATTTCACAATATATACACAGAGAGAATCATGTTGTGCATCTGAAACTAATACAATGGTGTGTTTGTGTGTGTGTGAGTTAAATCTCAATTTAAGAATGAGAATTCCCAGGCTGATAGCTTTTTAAACCATGCCACAACTACCTAATTAATTCAGAATAGTAAAAAGAAGTATTTTACAGGTTTTGATGTTATTTTAAAAAGCATTTTTTCATTTTCCAAAAAGTTAAGTGTTGAATATTAACCTAGTGTGCCACCACCATGCTATGTTCATTTATTAGTTCTAGCACTTGTTTTCTAGATTTCCTAAGACTTTCTATAACCACTAGAGGCCCAGTGCACAAAATTCATGCATGAGGAGACGGGAGGGGTCACTCAACCCGGCTTGCATCCTCTCACAATCAGGGACCGCTCATCGGCCTGCCTGCCTGATTGCCCCTAACCACTCTGCATGCCTGCCTGATGCCCCTAACTGCTCGCCTGCCTGCCTGATTGCCTTTAACCAGACTGCCTGCCTTCCTGATCACCCATAACCACTCTGCCTGCCTGCCTGATTGCCCTTAACTGCTCTCCTGCCTGCCTGATCGCTCCTAACCGCCTCTGCCTTGGCCCCCACTCATATATCATAGGACTGCATTTTCTAACATTTTGTTAAACAACTTTTGCCTCCCTAAGAGAAACTGGTTTATAATTTTCTTTTGTTGTAATGTCCCTGACATGTTTGGTGTCAGGATAATTAATGCCGACCTCATAAAACAAGTTGTGAGAATAGCTTTTTAAAAGAACTTTCACTAAAGGAATTTTTTAGAAGTAAAAGCAAGCAATTATTGTCTGAATTTATATGATTGATAGCTTAAAATGATTAATAATATGGTGCTGATCAAAGTCAAGATATTTCAGAACAATGAGTATCTTGAATCTCTTACTACCAAACAAATTTCTCTCTTTGGAACTAGTTCTCTATGATGGTTCTCTGATGTCAATTACTTCACTTGCCTGGAGTTAAAGGTCAAGCTGTATGAAACTACTTTTGACACCAATCTCAGGTATCTGTTTAGGAATACATAAATACGTAAGATTAATGAATTCTTGCCCAGAAGGCTTGGCTCATGGTTTAACATCAACCTATGAACCAGGAGGTCACATTTTGATTCCCAGTCAGGGCACATGTCTGGGCTATGGGCTAGATTCCCAGTAGGAGGTGTGTAGGAGGCAGCCAATAAATGATTCTCACTCCTCAATGATTCTTCCTCATCGAATGATTATCTCTCTCCCTTTCCCTTCCTCTCTGAAATCCATTAAAAAATACATTAAAATAATAATAATGAATTCTTTACACATCTCTGAACATCTTTCTTTCCTCCTGCACTCAAATTATAAATCTAGTTAGGGAAATATTAAATAAATAAAAACATCTTTATAAATTAAATAACAGTTTCATATAAAATATATTGCAAGGTAGTATGAGAAATTAGTCTTAGGAGTTAAGATACAGGAGAAATTATTGCAGGCTAATGTAGTCAGAAAAAAGTTTTATAATTTATAAAGAAAGTAAAAGTTGAGCTGTATGGTATCTTTAAAAAAGTAAATGGAAAGAAAAAGGAAATTTACTGCATTAAGAGCTTTCAAAAGTGTGAAGGCTAGAGGCACAGAGAAATTCAGAGGAAAGGGAGCAAATGAGGTTAGCTGTAACACGGCTAAGGGACAGACTCTGAAGCCAGACTGCCGGGCCTCCAGTCTTGGTTCTGCCACTTACTGGTTTGTGACTTTGTACAGGCTATATAACCTCTTTATGCTCCAATTTCCTTTAAAAATGGGGACAAATCATGGAAGAAACTTTCTACTCTGTGAGTTAAATGAGTTAATACATGTAAAGCTTTTACAACAATGCCTGGCACAAAGAAAATGCTCCAAAAATAACTTAAAAGGAGAATTCACATAACTTCATGAAATAATGCCGCCCAAGGCCAGTCAAATAACATAAATGAGTAAAGCAGATGGATCTATTTAGAAATATATTTGCCATTAAACACAAAGGGATAGTCTTCATTTAAAAAAAACTAAGTGTTCTCTTCTTTTTTTCCTAAAGTATACATTCCTGCTCATTCTAGCTTCCTTTTCCTACTTTTAATACCAACATGAGTTCAAGAAATATTTAATATTCCATTTAACTCTGTTATAAGATAAACAATAGTACAAGCACAGTGATAAGAGACAAATTATACTAAACCTTAGTTCAGGGAGTCACAGAAAGTGGTAGTAACTGTGGAGAACTTGAAAATACTAGCCTCATCAAAAGATGGCCATTGATAGTCTTGGCTACTGCTGCCGAATGATACTGTGCCTGTGTTGTCAGACCTTTCCAATTTTCAAAAGAAGCAAGATATTCAGATTTTTATGTAAATGTTCCTAATTTTTATACGTAGGCAGTTTTTTAAAAATGCTACCACAAGGACCACCACTGTCCCTGCCAAATAGTTGAACTGCTACATTTGATCCATGTGCTTCCAGTTTTCCACCTTTGATTTAGGGCACAGTGGCTAGAATACTAAACTAGAACTAGATCAAATTAAAAGTGTTTGGAATATTACAAGGCCATGTTAATCAACCTTCTCCAATTCACACCCATCAACAGTGCTTTCTAGTGTTTTTTATAGTACAGAGATAAAAATATTCTTTTAAAAAATTTTTCTTGATTTCAGAGAGCAAAGAAGACAGAGAGAGAGAGAGATAGGCATGGAAACATGGAACAGCCTGACAAATCTCACAGGGAAGTGGGGAGGGGAGGGTGGGAAAAGATTACCCAAACAACCTATATGCATACATACATTACCTATGGTCACAGACAATAGGATGGGGAAGGCCTGGGGTGGGGTGGGAACCTGGTGGAGTGGACAGTGGGGCGGGGGGGGAATAAAGGGACATCTGTAATACTTTCAACAATAAAGATTTTAAAAATGAAAATAAAGTACAATATATGTAAATTTTAGCAATGTGATGCTTCCTTCTCAAAAGGCTGAAGATGTATTTCTGCCAAAAGTACATAATCCATTTCTTTCGGATTAGATTCAATCAAATAAACTCAAATTGAGGGGCATTCTAAAAAACAATGGACCTCCTTAAAAGTGTCAATGTCATAAGAGACAAAGAAAAGTTGAGGGTTGTTTCAAATTAAAGAAGACTAAAGAGAACTGACAGCCAAATGTAATGCAGGATCATGGACAGAATCCTAGAAGAGAGGGAAAACTAACCATAAACTACTGACAATGATTCTCTGCTTGAACAAAGTCTAGTCAGATTACTCTGAGCCTGATTAGGCTCCATATTTGGGCCTGTCCTCCAAGAGCCCAATTTTAATGAGATTCCTGCTAAGTTGTTTTAGACAGAATCCCCCATCTCTGATGGCTGATCAGCCTTGATGTCTGACTAAAGTCCTCATTCCCCATTACCCCACACTGTCTGGTCACCCTGACTTGCCTTCTGCAAGAATCCTATGGTTATTTGGACAGAATGCCCGCTTCCATCCATCAAGCTCCATCCACAACCCTAGGATTCTGGCTATAAACCCCACTCTTCCTTGTCATATTTAGATCTGAGTCCAGTTCTCTTCTCCTCTGTTGCAATCGCTCCTGAGTAAAATCTGGTTTTGCTGCTCTAACTCCTGATAGGCGCTGGTTTGTCTGTGACAGGACTATAAAGTACAACTAGCAAAAGTTAAAAATTGATTGCACAAGAGTATTATCAATATTGAATTTCCTGAATTTGAAGATTGCACTGCAGTTTTATAGAACAGGGGTTAGCAAACTTTTCCTGTAACAGGGCCAGACAATATTTTAGGCACAGAGGTCCACATAGTCTCAATTGCATTTCTTTGTTTTTGTTTTGGTTCTTTACAACCCTTTAAAATGCAAAAGCCATTTTTAGCTAAAGAGCTATATAAAAACAGACTAAAGTCGGAATTTGGCCTATAAACCATAGTGTGTCAACCTCTGATACAGAAAATGTCCTGCTCTTAGGAAATATGCAATGAAGTAACTTTCCTTCATAAGATTCAGCAACAATAATAATGATAACATGTGAGAGAAAACAAAATACATGGCAAAATGTTCACATTTGATAAATCTAGGTGAATGGTGAAGACAGTTCACAGTCCTAGGCTTGCAACTTTTCTTTAAATTTGAATTCTTTTCAAAGAAAAGGTTAATATTATAAAAAGTGATACATGAGGTTTAAACCCAGAGGACTCATGTGCAGGCTGGGGCATGGTTCTGGTGGCTCACAGGAAAAAATGAGAACTCTCACAAAGCAAAGGATATCTGTCCTCAAGGTCATTTCAATACACACCCATGGGTCCAAAGGTATCTAGATTCTCCTGTCATCACCAGCAAACTCCGACGAGGCAACATGACTGGCACTGTGACACCATCTGGGTGCTTAAAATCCATGACGATCTTCAAGTAAAGGTAAAAGCATAAAGATTAACCCAGTGTCATGTACTCCAAAGATAAGAATGATTCACTGATCTATCTTTCTAGGCTAACAGAGATTCAGATGTGCCAATGCTTAGAGAATTTATGTGCACATAAACTTTGGTGCACATGAAAATCAGCTGAATGACTCAAAAACACACTTCATCCATAAAGAGACTCAGCAGGTCTATGGTGAGAGGCTTGGGAATTGGCATTTCTAGCAAGCACCCCAGAAAATTATGATGCAGGTGGTCCGAGGACCATACATACTACACAAAGCACTAGGGTAAGTGGTCCAATGCAACAACTGTGGAGCTGAACATTCATATCCTGGCTCTTCCATTTATCAGTCATATGACCTAAGGAACACGCAAGCCCCTTAATCTCTCTGTGCCACAATTTTTAATAAGTTACACATATAATAAATTAAATATATAATGATATAAATATACTGGCATACAGTAAATCCAAAAACTACTGGCCATTATTTTTATTGACCATTATTAATAGAATTATAATAATTAGTAATCCAAGGAGAAATCAGTAATAGTGAGATTCTCATATAATCCATTTTGCCTTAAAGTCATGCACCATTTTGAGTATTAGAGGCTAATTTACAAAAGATAACCAAAGAACACATGAACATTTTCAATCACTCTTCCCAGGTGTGCTCAAGTATTATTATGACTAGCAACTTATAAAGAGACAATACTCAAGAGAATGTTTTTGTTCTCAGCACCTAAACACCAAATTCGGTCTAAACATAGCGGCAGCTAACTATGAATTTAAAAGGCATGCCACAGGATGTAAATATGTTAAGTTAATAAATCAATCCACTTGAAAAATATCAGTGGGATGAAGAGAATTTAGCATAGTACTTTTGTTAAAGATAAACGTAACACAATACCTGGCATGAAGTGAGCATTCAATAACTATTAGCTAGTATCTATAATAATAAAAGGGTAATATGATAATTAGACTGGGCAGCTGAAAGACTTTCCGGACTACATTCCAGGTGAAGCCAGGGCTGCAAGGGCCGAGGCAAGCCGTGATGGCTGGGAGGGTTGAGTCCCTTGCACGAATTTCATGCATCGGACATCTAGTTAATAATAATAATGCTATATCAAATTAGATAATGCACATGAATTTTTTTGAAACATGAAGAATTATACAGGTCTAAGCTGGTTTACACTTTTCTTATCTGACCTTACAAGAGGGGAGAAAAAGGGGATATGTATAATACTTTCAACAATAAAGATAAATTTAAAAAAAAGAAAAGATGATAGACTTTAATTTTCCAACAACTACCTGTTCCAAATGACCACATATAATTTCAAATAGTCTTACTCCAACATCATTCTATTTATAAATGTTGTAGATGAAGTCTGAAGTTTTGGGGGTAAGTATACTGATCCCTGCAACTTCCCCAAGTGTATGAATAAAAGAATATTGATAGGACAGATATTTGAGAAAATATGTATGTTAAAATGTTAAGTGTAGAATCCAGGTGGAAGATATATTCTGTGTGAAAATTTTCATAATGAAATGTGGGAATGAAAATCCAATGTGGCCCAATTTTTTAAATCATTTTTTAAAAGAATAATTTATTGATTTTTAGAGAGAGAGGAAGGGAGAAGAGAGAAACACGGTTGTGAGAATGGAGCATCAATTGTCTGCCTCCTGCTCACCCCATCCTTCCTAGGGAATGAGCTCCAAAGGGGGCCTGTACCCTGACCAGGAATTAAACCAGCAACCTCTCACTGCACAGGACAATGCCCAGCTAACTGAGCCACACCAACCAGGGCTTGTGGTCCATTTTTAAACCAATATATATAGGTCTCAATTTTCTGAATAGATGCTGAGGTCTACACATAGGAAAGAATAATGAGCATATTATTAATTATTTTATTAAAGACAATCATTTGTGGCTTAAAGGGATGAAAATTGTTGATGAGAAAAATATTCTGAAAGACTAGACTCTAATTCATTCAGTAGACAAATATAGGGATGGGCAAAAGTAGGCTTAGAGTTGTGAATATGTGAAACACAGAGTTTATTCTTGTATTATTATTTTTTAACTAGGGGCCCGGTGCACGAAATTCGTGCACGGGCGTGGGGGATGCAGGGGGATGGTCCTTCAGCCCGACCTGCACCCTCTCTAATATGGAGTTCTTGGGGACTCACACAATCCAGGATCTCTGGTTCTTAACCGCTAACCTGCCTGCCTGCCCTAACCACTCTGCCTGCCTGCCTGCCTGCCTGATCCCCCTAAGTGCCCTCCCCTGCCAGCCTGGTCACCCCCTATTAACTTTCTTTTTTAATCTTATCTCCTTCACACAAAATTGTATTTGACTTCCTTATTGGCTTCTTCTCACACAATTTTTCTCCTTTATGTAACACTTTTCCTACTGACTCATCATTTATAAACTTTCCTTTCCTCCTTATTTCCTACTTCTGTTCCATCATCATTCTTCCCATTTTTCTACTACCCTCCTTCCCTTCCCACATTCCTTCTTTCCTTT